>CANNZV010003184.1:0-12324 GCA_947561585.1 Caprella mutica | reverse complement strand
CTATGCTACAATGTTATTTTGGAGAGAATTTATGAAAATTTAAGAATTTTGGAGAGAGCTGGAGAGACAAATAGCGAGTTTATGAGACATACTATTTTACTTGGTAACCTGTTTAACCTTATAAGTTATACCTACCAGTTAACACTTAGGTACCCAGTCTGTATTTCGTGGTAAATTCCACCGACATGTCGGTGGAATTTTTTTCCCCTATGAAAATAATATTCTGGCAAAGTCGGTGGATTTTTAGCTATTTATTAATTATTCCTATGTTGCCATTAATTTTTGGTGGAAAAATGGGTAAAATGTTGGTGGATCAGTCAAATTACTGGAAATTTATGGTGGATTTTTTCAGCTTTTTCTAAAAGTCAGTGGAATTTTGTGCACCAAATACAGACTGGTTAGGTACCATGTTACCCCAGTCTGCAGAAACTGGTTAAGTGTTCGTAGAGATCTCTTAATTTGTTCGTAGCAAAATTAATGTAAATATAGGAATTAATTCAGAAGTGTTCGTAGCAAAATTAATGTAAATATAGGAATTAATTCAAAATTGTTCGGAGAGAATATCCCAAATATCTCACATATTCTGCAGACTGGATGTTACCAAGTAAAATAGTATGTCTCATAAACCTCACCATTTGTCTCTCCAGCTCTCTCCAAAATTCAACAATTTCTCTCCAAAATGATCAAATTATCATTAATTCTCTCCAAAATAACATTGTAGCATAGGAGAAAAATAGATAAAACTCGCCATTTGCAATTCAAGGGCTCAAAATAACTGTCACAAAACTCGCCATTAAAATGGCGAGTTTGGACATGCTTTATTACTTGGCCATGTTACATACAGTAACCTACCTAAAAAGGATTATTTAATTTTTATTCTAATTCGTAGATCCAAACAGACCGACTGAGGACCAAAACGCCAGACTGTATTTCATGGTAAATTTCTTTTTCCCCTTGAAAATAATATTCTGGCAAAGTCAGTGGATTTTTAGCTAAATTAATAAAGTAATGAATAAATAGGATAATTAGAAAATGAATAGAGACAAACTCACCTTTATATAGATAGGATAACCATCTTTTGTAAAATGCATCATAAAAGTTATAAACTTTTTACCAACCTAATTTACCTAACTAAGGCACCTAGCCTCAGAAAGTAGTGATAAGTAGGTACCTCCTATCAATTTTAAGTATTAGACACAGACCAACCCATTCGCTAAGAGGAAAAGATCATTGATATTAGTTTGATTACAGATACCTAGCCTAATTTATTATTATATATTAATAATGTTTTTTCAAAAATTTCCAGCGACAAATTTTCGGTTTTATGATTGGTCGTTTGACAACAACACGATGTCACGACAATGTAGAGCTAACAAATGTGTTCTGAAAGAGTATTTTCAAAATAATTCAGGTATAGAAATGGCACAACATTCTAATCGGTTAAAGGGGCAGTAAGCTAAAAAGGGGAACCGATTGGTCCGTTCATTGGGCAATAGTTAATACTCTACTTAATTGGTTAAGATATTTAAAATAGAAGTTCCTGCATCAGGGGTGATTTGAACTGCAGTTTAAGTGAGTGAAATTGAACATCCGATCAAGAAGAAAGAAAACAATAATAATAACTCAACTTTTATTTTGCTGGTAATTGTGTAGTGAAATGGGTAGTGTCCGGTAGGTGGGCAGTGTTCGGTAATTGGGTAGTGTCCGATAATTGGGTAGTATCCGGTAATTGGGTAGTTTCCGGTAATTGGGTAGTGTCCGGTAATTGGGTACTGTCCGGTAATTGGGTAGTGTCCGGTAAACGGGTAGTGTCCAGTGATTGAGTAGTAACCGGTGAATGGGTTCAGTGTCATTCATTCAAATTATGACGTCACACTCATAATTTGTATGATTGTATCCAATATTTAAACTTTACTTATTTTGGTAACTGACTTGAGTTGACTTTATCGAGCAGTATGACCTTTTATCTTTCTGCTTATCTGAGAACTGATTTGAGTTGACTCTTATACGCTATACGGATAGTGTGGCCTTTAATATTTCCGTTCCGTTCATCTGTCAACTGATTAGAGTTAACTCTCATCAGGGTAGTGTGGCCTTTAGTCTTTTTCGTACATCTCGCAACTGATTTGAGTTATTTGTAATCCGAGTGATGTGGCCTTATGTCTTTTCGTACATCTAACAACTGATTTGAGTTAATTCTTATCTGGGTGATGTGGCCTTTATATCCTTTAGTAAATCTTGCAACTGATTTGAGTTGAGTCTTATCTGGGTGATGTGGTCTTCTTATCTTTTCGTACATAATATCTAGCAACTAATTTAAATTATCTCTTTTCTGGGTAATATGGCCTCCCTATCTTTTCGTACATCTGGCAACTGATTTGAGTTGACTCTTGTATGGATAGTGTGGCCTTTTACTTTCGTTAAACTGGCACTGATTTGAATTGTCTCTTATCTGAGTACTAATAATGTCAATTTTTGATAATGCCGTACACCAGAAATTATCAGCTGATCAACTGCACCCAAACAAACAATAAACATCGCTAAATAACATGGATGGCGCCGCGGAGGGCTATTATTTTCACACGATATTGTGTTTTCTGCTGTAAATTTTAGCTTTAGTATTATATACTGTTGAATATTTACTTCAATTAGTATTTCCATATGAACCTTTTAAGTATTTTTTAAAAGTACCTAATTCAATAGTTTTTTTTAAGACAATATTTTCCCATTATAAACAATAGTTACCTACCTAATTCAAAAGTTAGGTACCTAACTATTCGGGGGCAGCACGCCCCCCGATATACATATATTTTATGTTAAATCATTAATAAACTACAAAAGTGTCGGACTAATGGGGTGTCGGACTAATGGGGCTTCGGACTAGTGGGTCGTCGACCTAGTGGGGCGTCGGACTACTGAATAATATCCGTACCTACCTAACAATAGTTAGGTACCTACCTAATTCAATAGTTAGGTATCTACTTAATTCAATAGTTGGGTTCCTACCCTCATTCAACAGTTAGGTTCCTACCTAATTCAATAGTTAGGTACCTAATTCAATAGTTTGGTACCTGATTCAATAGTTAAGTACCTAATTTAATAGTTAGGTACCTAATTTTGTAGCTAGGTAACTAATTCAATAGTTAGGAACCTAATTCAATAGTTAGGAACCTAATTTAATAGTTAAGACCTAATGCATAAATGCAATAGATAGTTAGGTACCTAATGCAATAGTTGAAGATAAGTACCTAAACTCTTTCACTTTAACTCTACCACTAATAGTAATATACACATTACACAATTCTATCTATATACGACCTTAGGCTTTTATTATTTTGTTGATCTGGTGACGTAATTGAGTTAGTTTTTATAAGATAGTATGGCGTTTTATCTTTTCATTCATCTTGAAATTGATTTGAGTTGACTCTTACATGATAGTGTGACCTTTCCTCTGTTGTTCATCTATTAACTGATTTAAATTGAATATTATACGGATAAGATGGCCTTATGATCTTTTCGTTCATCTAGTAACTGATATGGATCGACTTATATAATGTAGTGTGGCCTAATTTTGGTTTTGTTCATCTGGCAACTAAAACTCAATTGACAGAGGTACGAAAGATAAAAGGCCACACTACTCGATGAGACTCAATTCAAATCAGTTGTAAGATGTACGAAAAGTAAATAGGCCACACTACTCAATAAGACTCAACCCAAATTAGTTGCCAGATGTACGAAAAGTTGAAAAGGCCATACTACTCGATGAGACTCAACCCAAATCAGTTGCCAGATGTACGAAAGGAAAAAGGCCACACTACTCGATGAGACTCAACCCAAATCAGTTGCCAGATGTACGAAAGTAAAAGGCCACACTACTAGATCGGACTTAATTCAAATCAGTTGCAGGATGTACGAAAAGTAAAAAGGCCACACTACTCAATAAGACTCAACCCAAATTAGTTGCCAGATGTACGAAAAGTTAAAAAGGCATACTACTCGATGAGACTCAACCCAAATCAGTTGCCAGATGTACGAAAGGAAAAGGCCACACTACTCGATGAGACTCAACCCAAATCAGTTGCCAGATGTACGAAAGTAAAAGGCCACACTACTAGATCGGACTCAATTCAAATCAGTTGCAGGATGTACGAAAAGTAAAAAGGCCACACTACTCAATAAGACTCAACTCAAATCAGTTGCCAGATGTACGAAAGGAAAAAGGCCACACTACTCGATGAGACTCAACCCAAATCAGTTGCCAGATGTACGAAAGGAAAAAGGCCACACTACTCGATAAGACTCAACCCAAATCAGTTGCCAGATGTACGAAAGTAAAAGGCCACACTACTTGATCGGACTTAATTCAAATCAGTTGCAAGATGTACGAAAAGTAAAAAGGCCACACTACTCGATGAGACTCAACCCAAATCAGTTGCCAGATGTACGAAGGAAAAAGGCCATACTACTCGATGAGACTCAACCCAAATCAGTTGCCAGATGTACGAAAAGTTAAAAAGGCCATACTACTCGATGAGACTCAACTCAAATCAGTTGCAAGATGTACGAAAAGTAAAAAGGCCACACTACCCGATAAGATTAAACTCAAATCAGTACAGTAACCAATCACCGCGCTCCCAGTCTTAAATGTATTTCCGTATAGTTTATATTACGAATTATCGAGCAGTTCCACATTAAAGATCATGTGGAACTGCTCGATAATTCGTAACTTAAACTATACGGAAATACTAAAATTTGCATTCATTACTATTTAGTACGTAATAATATTGAGGCGATTGGGTAGTGTCCGGTAGAGTGCCCAGAGATAGAGAGTGTCCCCTAATTCGGTAGTTTCGAATTTGCGTACTGCGTAGTGTCTGGTAATTGGTAATTGACCGATAATTGAGTAGTGTCCCGGGAATTCAACCGTACTTGAGTAGTGTCCGGGAATTCAACCGTACTTGAGTAGTGTCCGGGAATTCAACCGTACTTGAGTAGTGTCCGGTGATTGAGTAGTGTTCGGTAATTAGGTAGTGTCCGGTAATTGGGTAGTGTCCGGTAACTGGATAGTGATCGGAATTGGGTAGTGCCGGTAATTGGGTAATGTCCGGTAAATGGGTAATGTCCGGTAATTGGGTAATGTCCGGTAATTGGGTAATGTCCGGTAATTGGGTAATGTCCGGTAATTGGGTAATGTCCGGTAATTTGGTAATGTCTGGTAATTGGATAGTGTTCGGTAATTGGATAGTGTCGGTAATTGAGTACTGTCCGGTAATTAAGATGTGTCCGGTAATTGAGTTGTGTCTGCGGTAATTCCGTAATTGGGTAAGCTAGTGTCCGGTAATTGGGTATAGCTCGGTAATTGGTTAGTGTCTTATAATTTGGTATTGTCCGGTGATTGGGTAGTGTCCGGTGATAGGGGACAGCTGTCCAGCATGTTATATTTTTCAATTACCTAGGTAACGGTGATTGGATTGAGTAGTGACCGTTAATCGGGTATTGTTTGGCACTTGGTAGTGTCCGGTAATTGAGTAGTGGGCGTTAATTGATCATTATTCGGTAATTACCAACTGTCTAACTAGTAGTGATTGCATGAAATGTGCCGGTTGATCGGGTACCTAGTATCCGGTAATTAATTGTACTGAGATTGGTTATTCGGTAGGTATTTTGAACTATCTGGTAATTGATTCGTGCCCAGTGATTGTGTAGAAACCAGTAATTGGATAGTGTCTTGTAATTGGGTAGGTATAAGGTAGGTAGTGTCCGATAATTGGACTGGGTTGTTACTTGTTAGTGTGACTGTCCAATAATTGAGTAGGTATCTAGTTAGTGTCAGTGTGCTTATGTGCTATGATAATTAGATAGTGTCCGGTAGGTAATTGAGTAGTGTCCAGTAATTTATAGTAGTAGGTAGTATCCGGTAATTAGGAGTGTCCAGACATTTGTAATAGTTACAGCCTATCTGGTAATTGAGTAGGGTCACGCAGGTAAATTGCAGCCCTTTAATTTTTAGTTGCGGCCCTCTCAGTCCTCAGAGAGACTCAAAATAATTCTGAACCGAAATTACATTGAAATGTTGCTTAGCTATCAAAAGATGTGCAGAGCATGCTATAATTTATTAATTTAAGTTTTTAACGTGTGTTTTGAATGTAGGTTATGATGATTCTGTTGTAAGATACTGCAGTTAGTTAGTGTGCCGTAATTTACCTGCTTGTATACTTTTATGCCAGACTGCAAATTTAGTGCAAAAGATGCATGAAGTTGTGAAGTTTATCTGGCAACTATTGATGCGGCATGATGCCTTGAAATTAGTCTCCTGAATTATCTGGCAACAATTTCCCAATTAATTCCTATGTTTACAAGTTATTACTGGAGAGTAGAGTAAGAATCGAATCGCTGACCGAACCGATATCTCGACCAAATTGTGTTTAACTTTAAAATTATAATTATTTACTCAGAATTAGTGAATAGTGATGAAGTGAATTGTAATCTTATTTGCTGGTTATTTACAAACATTTTGATCTATTCAGTGAGGTGAACGCATCTTCAGAACTTTAACAATATAGAATTATGTTTATCATCTGATGAAACGTGAAAAAATGAACTTATTGACTGCTTATTGAGTCAATTGGTCGAAGCCAATCTTGCTCCGTTATCGTTTGCCGACCGCAATTCTGATAGTTAATATTAGTTAACAATGAGTGTTAGCAGAAGTTGGTTTGGTGAAAAAGATGTTAGTAACAAATTTTTTTTCAATGGACGGTCGAATCATAATTCATTGACCAACTGGTCGGAAATTTGTGATAGAGAGTCAATGAGTCATAATGTCGACAAAGCTAATTCGCTTTGTCGACCAATACAAAAAAGTGTATTTACAATAATTATACATATAGATTTATCATAATAATAATGTCAAAATTGAAATAATAAATCACACACACTAAAAATGTTTTGTTAGAAGAAATATCAGAATAATTAATAAAAACACACATTGTAAGATATTAATTATGAAATTCCTAAAACATCAAAAGTTGACAGGTTGATGTTTTTTATTGATATAGAACTTAGAAGTTGGTAAGAATTTCTATTAATATTAGTGTGTTGAAAATTTTTCTTATATATAAGGTAAAGTGTAAATGTAGAAACTAATAACATAATCTATTAATCATATCCTACTTTAAGTTCCTCCCCAGTCTCCGAGAAATGTGAGTTTGTTTCTTAATGCTGAAAATATTAGCTACTCTGATAATCGCATAACATTTTATATCGTACATATATACTTTTTATATGATTTAAAAGTTTTAATATTTTTGTATTAAAGTACGAAGTACTAATATGATGCTATGTAAAAAATATTGTACGCTTTATTTTATTTTCGATTAGAATTTTAAAGAAAGTTGCATGTATAATTGTATATGTTCAGTGCTCGTCACTCAAGTATTTTTGTTATGCGCCATCAGCCGATCTGATCATCTGATCATCGATCGAAGGTTGTTCTAATGATGGATCCATAGATGGCACAGCACGATCGATCGATAGTGTAGATCTTCCATTTTACCAATTTTCAATCGTTCAAAATATGATAAATATGTGTATTAAATCTTGTTAGAAAATCTAAAAAATTGCACCATATGTCCAGAAGGCAAAGAAAATTGTGTACAATATTTTTCTTTTGACTTGTACTTAAGGAATTGGAACGTATATTATATCTTATTGATTATATAAAATTAAATCCATATATAAGTAGCTAGTAATTCTAATCGGTACTCTTAGGTTTACAAAAGTTTCAGTGATAATTTGATGAGTTTCCTCAATTCTCATGACTTTGTAAGTTTGACTGTTAACTGTGCCTCCTTTATTAAAAATTGTGTTACAATTCGTACTTGTTTAATAGTTTTTTGTTATATCACAGAATAATATAAATTAGAAAACTGAGTGTCTCAAGTTTCATTATCATATTGATAATTCAGAGTAAATACCTTACCCTTACTTCAACCATATCTTGTTAATTTCATGGTAGATAGAAATTATAGGTATTACATTTTCACCATTAGAATTATTTTGTTGATACCATTTAGTATATCTAAATTTGATGTACCTTATCTTAACCCCTTCTACATCAGTTCCTCCACTCAAATTCTATTTGAATTTGTATCATATTCTATAATCTATATCAATAAAGATTGCATTAATATATTTATTGTGGACTAATACTGAAACTTATTTTAGTAATATTTCTTTTGAATTTAATTTCTGTAGGAATTTATCCTCTGCTTCGGAACCGAAGGCCATATCGCTGACATAAAAAGAAATTAAATACAAGGGACTGGAAGAAGCAGTCAGAAAGGAAAGTGGCTTCATGAGCTAAGTACATCATCTAACTTCAACGGTGACAATGCTCATGGATGCACAAAAGCTGCTCCATGAATGAAGTCACTTATTAAGGAATGTGACGAAAAGGGATGGAAGAGGAAAATGAAGAATTGGTTGTAAATGAAGTCTACGAGTCTACCTAACACAAAATCTAAGACCTCGTAGTTGAAAAGCATAACTCTAGCGCTATCCTCTAAAATTCCAAGTAGCGTTAACAAAATTATAAATAAGGTAAAAAAATTAAAAAGACAATGCATAATCAAAATTACCACATTTCGGGGCCCAAGTGACGCCACCTCTCTATTCTTCCATTCACCAGACAGCTTCGGAATATCAATCCAAACTTCCAAAGTATAAGAATGTACACCATATTTTTTGAATTTCAACTAGGAAGGTACACTCAATCCAATACAAATCTTCGTGTATTAAGTGATAAACTATAGAAAGGTTTATGAACTGGACGAAGTAACTTACAGCTTAAACTAGGACTGAACATGCAATTTTTGTTAATAGAATTCAAATTGAAAATCATAAGAAAGAATGTAGTGTACAATCTATTTCTACAGCATTATATTATAGTGTTTCGTACAATTGTTGCACACAGAGTATTAACAACTCTAAAAGCATGTAAATTGTCTTATACTGAACTGAATTTTATGCAGTTTCGCAGATAAATAATCCTAGACGACTAGACCTTAGTTCTATAATATGCAATAAACTCACATTTTTTCCGGAACCTTGAGAGAACCTTTGAAGGTCATAAAAATCTGGAACAAAAGCCAATCTATTTAAAACTAGATTACATGCACTCGGTAGAGCGCATACCTTCGCCGCCGCTTTGACCTGTTCCCTCCCAAAAACTAACAAAGTAGTAACTGGATAATGACCAATCGTCCCACCAAGTTTCATATTACATGGTTGAATATTTTATGAGTTATTGAGTTATAAATGACCTTGACCTTGATCTTCGTCCAGATCGCTCCCAAATTTCTACCAGATGGTTTCTGGACATTGACCATTCGTCTCATCAAATTTCAGACAATTGGATTGAATACTTTTTGAGTTATTAATGGCCTTGACCTTGATATTTGACCTCTGATCAGATCACAGCCAAAATCTGACAAAATGGTTAATGGATATTGACCAATTGTCCCACTAAGTTTCATGCAATATGGTTCAATAGTTATAAATGACCATGACCTTGACCTTTGACCGGGTTGGTCCAAAATTCTTACCAGAAAGTCACTGGACATTGACCAATTGTTTCACCAAATTTCAGGCAATTTAATTGAACACTTTTTCAGTTATGCGAATAACAAGATGATAAATAAATAAATGCCGATTAAAATAAGACCTTCCTCAAATTTGCGAGGTTAAAAATTGATACATATTTATTTTTTTGAAGTTATTAATTTATTAATAGCAATAGTGCAAAAACAATTTTAAGGACTCCACGGAACCTCAATTTCTAGATTTAAAAAAATAATCATGAAAGTAGAAAAATTATTTTCATCATATTTTTCATTCAAAAACGTCCAATTTACAATTTTAAAACAGCCTATTTTTGCCTAATGCGTTGCATTTCTAAATAGTAACCATTATGAGTAGTTAAAATGAATGTTTTAGTAGATATTAATTCAAGTATTTTTCACTTTTTGTGCGTACATCTCACATAACAGCCTGGTCGATTAATTGATTTTATGGTCGGTAAAAGATACCTGGTCGAAATATTGAACTTATAAATGAACCTTGGTCGATAAATCGATATACTTAAAAAATACATGATCTCAAAAAATGATGTTTAGTTCAAAAACCAATATAGCTAGAAACTTCCTGTTTGCAAATAAACCAAGACACAAATCAATGGTAACACTCGAGTCCGAGTACATCTATCATTGTAGTGAGAGTACTTGTTTTCTAATAAATTGGAAATTAAGAGAAGGTGTGTTATTTGGTTGGTGATGCGATTCTTACCCTATTTGGAAATTTTTGGTCATTTTGGAGAGAAATTGGAAAATCTTTGGAGAGAAATGGCCATAAAAATTAAATATCCGGAGACTAATTGCGCTTTTGCGCATGCTTTGCAGACTGGCTTTTACGTTTTAGATACCTAGCTAAATTAAAATTCAGAGGAAAATTGATTAGGCAGTGCCGCAGTGGCCTAGTTTCAGAGAATTTTCATTGAGTGACTAATATCTATCTTTTTTTTTCATAAATAAGTCAACAAATATTAGTAATGCAATCGCCAGTCGTCTAATGTTAATTCCAATTTTGATAGGCGACAGTCGTCAATTTACCTATATTTTTACACCAACCTAATTATCAGTTTATCACAAGTAAACATACCATAATATATAATGAGAGCGTATCAGCCAATCAGAGAGAGGCATACAACTGATACCAGCCAATCACAGAGAGCATGAGAGAGGCATACTTTCTTTCATAGTTATTCATTTTTTTTTCGATAATTAGTCAGAGAGCATTAAATTAAAATGACAAGTAGTGACCACATCATTCATAAAAACAGATTGCAATCTTTCACAGTAAACTGATATACAATTATACATCGCGGAGCGCGCCATATCAAAACAAAATGGCGGCTTTGTTTACATTTCAACAAAGATGCGCGGCTCCGCCGTTTATGATTATGAGTCACCAATTTTAATTTTAAATCTAATTAAAGTGCTCATTAGTCGTTTATATATGTGAAAGATACTTATTTTCACAAATTTTAAGTCAACAATTAATCGGCAACTTGGTACCTACATACTCTTAAACTAGGGACAGTGGGCTATTACTAGCTGTTAGGTACCTATTTGTCTCAAAGTTTTGGAAATACCATCATGTGGCATGCCATGCTTAAAGCCAAAGGGGCCTTTCCACGGTAAAGGCTAGTTTACACGCTGCTAGCAGGCGAGTGAGATAGTTAGATAGTGATGATGACACGTACTGGCCCAGAAGCCAACTAGACAGCGAGTAATATTTGAAGATGTAGTGGCTGGCCTTGCTTTTAAAACCTATCTGCTTTTATAAAAGATGAAATAATTGCGATGCATGACTTGAAGTTATTATATAATTGCAACTCCTTGTCTATATGGGTTGAAATAAAAGAAAATGGTCATGAGGGCTCGATTTTTGTGTATATTGTCATATTGAGCTGATGAAATTATGGATTCCAATTCATATAATGGTTAATCAGCTAATAATTATTATATATTTTTTCTGTTGTAACAATAATATGCTACAATTTAACACAATTATAGAAATCGAAATACCAAACTAATTACTCACATATACTTAGTGTGAGTTAATCTGTGATAGCATACAAGTACTTTTAATTCATTCGCTACTTTGAACTTTCATCACAGATCTTTAATTGTCAGTCGATTCTTCTAAAATAAATACGAAACATACTTTTTCTAACTCATAGAAAATGAAATATTCAATTATTTACAATTATATAAGAACTTCAAGTTATGTCTCGCTCTTATTACCGTTTGCAATAAATATGAGTCGTGATTTTCATAATAAATATGGGGCCTGCCTGTACTAAGAAAAAGTTACTCGCAGCTAGTATTTTAGCCTCGATGACATGAGGCTAGTTTACTCACTACAAGCAGGCGAGTTTACAAGTTGCTAGTAAATTCGCCTCGTGTCATCGTGTTGGCTAGTAAACTAGCAGCTTGTAAAAAAGCTTCGAGTAAAGTTGAACATGTTCAACTTTACTTGCTACTCGCTGGCGAGTTCGCTGGTTGGCTTGTAAACTCGCCCAGTGTCATCAAAGCTGCTAGTAAACTAGCAGCGAGTAACTTTTTACAAATACAATAGAGCATCCTCTCTATCCCCATACTGTGCAGTATCCCCTCTCTATCCTGTACAGTATGGGGATAGAGAGGGGATACTGTACAGTATCCCCTCTCTATCCCCATACTGTACAGTATCCCCTCTATCCCC
>CANNZV010003183.1:0-70359 GCA_947561585.1 Caprella mutica | reverse complement strand
ATTGCCCATCTTTTGCATTGCTGAAAAAGTCCAGCTGTTCATTTTATATATTTGATTACGTTTTCTTTATTTTTTTAATTATAAATAACATTATATTACATCGAATCCATTTTCATCAACAGTTATAACTGTTGGATGAATTTATGGTATTTTCATCCAACTAGATTTAAAGCAAATGCAATTATATCTTACATATATATATATATACATATATTGTCAACACTGAGTCTGAATGATAGATATCTTACTTAAAATTATGAATTTTGCGTGGATGAATTTTCTGAAGACGAATGTTCCGTGGATGAATTGTCCGTGTACGAATTTTGCGTGGACGAATATTTTGTGGATGAATTTTCCTTGCACCCTTATTTCTCCATTAACCGAATCTAATGAGTAGTTTTCTTTAATAACCAGATAATTAACAGCGTATGATATAATATATATTAGAAATCAAATTCCACAAAAACCATGAAGCAATTTTTTTTTCAATTTAATACAAAAGTCTATGTAGTTTACCCTACTTTTATCCACCGGGAATATAATTTTCTTCATCAAATATGTAAATATTTCGAAAACTCGATAACGTGGAGAGTTTTTCTCTTTTCTTTTCTGGAAGTCATTGCTATGCATCAAAAGACTAAGTTGCCAAATGTTTCTAACTTCGAGTCTTATTGACTGAGAAGTTACAAATATTCTTCTTATTCAAAAAGAATTTCAGACGAACTTGAAAGTGGAGGAATAGGTGAATTATTATTATTTTATGTTATCTTATTTTATAAAATTTAGTTCTTCTTTTCTTTAAGGTATCAGCAAAAGAATTACGTGATATAAATGTTTATTTTGAATTTAAAACTTCATGTGAGATCAAAAACATGCATCTGTTTGGTAATAACATGTAAATTTTCCATCAACTCCCGAGTGGGTTATTATTGCCAGGTGTCTCCAGAGTCTCCACTTTCCTACCCTAAATATGCTAATAAATTTACTGCAAGGAAGGCTGAGAAGATAAGGAGGCTTGTATAGTGGATGTTTTTGATGGGAGTTAGTCAGTTGTTTTATAAAGAGATGTGTGAGGAATTAAGACACCAGTAATAATTTCTTGAATATCTAAGTATTATTTGCTTTTAAATGATTTAACCATCTAAAATTTAAAAAAAAATGAATTTTCTGAGTTCATTGCATGACATTTTTTGTCATTTGCGATTACATTATTCTAAATATAGATAAAATGGTTGCCGAAAATTAAAAATGACCTCTCAACATATATGGCCCTTATGTAGTTTGCTGTATCCGCTAGTACTGCACATTTCATGATTGTTTATACATTAATTCATAAGTTTTATTTGTACCTGACACCGAATATTCCGAGACCGAAATTTCCGAGACCGAATTTTCCGTTCAAATCTCATGTTAAATAAATGTCAAAATTACTAATGTTACGTATCATTTTACAACTGTTAATGATGTTATTCGTTTTCAATAAATAAACTACACATTTTAGTATCTGAAATTTTAGCTTTTTCTATTGTTCTTTAATAACACCATTATAAACTGAGACCGTGTTTTCCACGACCGAAATTTCCTTGAACCAGATAAGATATAACAATTTGAATAACATTGCTTATTTTGATTTGATTTACAAATAAAGCATGAGAGGTGATAGCATATTTAGAGAGTCAACACTCTCTGATTGCCAAGAAAAAAAATCATGGTGTTAAGAGTCCTCAACAGAGATATTGGCGAGTGAAATCAATCTACATTCAGAATTCGACAACTAAGTAAATATTTGAATGGAGTGACCCCGAACTAACACAGTTATTGCGCAACTATGATTTTTTTTATTTTCCTCTATATATACTATACAGTAACTCAAGATACTGTGTATTGGAACACTTTGAAGATGTTTAGTTGAGTTTTATCAATGGTTATTAACAATCATTCAATATATTCAGATCAATTATTTTTCTTGGAATGAGTAAAAGCATACAGTGCGAACGGATAGTTTATGCCAGAAGCAATTGTGGTGTTTTTAGGTATTTCTATAATTTCAATTTTATTTTTAAATAGTAACTGATTATCGTGTATTAAATTACTTATTATATGTTTTATTTTTCTTTGAAATTTATAGAAAATTATGATTAAAAATCAGTTCTTTGTAGTTTCAGTGTTTTAAGTGAACGAAAAGTTTATGCAAATTATAGGTATTATTAGACAGTGGGGAAACAAAGTCCAATAAAAAAAAGGAGAAAGCAAGAACATTGTTAGATTATATGCAATTTTATTTATTCTGCATAAAGTATTCGTTTACTAAAAATTTGACTAAATCAATTTTCACTCATTATTGAGATCATTTTTTCCAATAACAATGTATGTTTACATTATAATGTATTTTCTATTACATTATTTATTAGAATATTACGAAATTTTTCTTTCTTTTTATTTACATGGCAATATTCAATCATATTTTGTAATATGGATAAACTATTCGGTCGCACTGTATTTGTTGTTACTGTTCGTTAGGAAATTCTGCATGACTATCATATTAATACGTATATTTACATTATAATTTACACAATTCTATATGTGTAAGAATATTTTCGTGTATTATTTAATTTGGATACTTTTATCCTAAATTAAATTTATAAAGCGACTCAGCGACATGCTGGACGGTATTGTACATCTTTATTACTGGTCATCATGATGTTCTGAGCATGAAGTATTATGTTCCTCACATCGCTATTTTTGAATCACTGGTTGCTGATAAATGAAATAATGATAACATTTAACAAATCGCATGAAGACAAATGCCCTTTGATTGTACGGCTGATAGATGGAAGAAACTAAATACATATTGTGAGACCTAATAAATTGAACTGAAAGTTTGTGCAGGTAATTAATTTGACGGCATCACACTAACTTAGAGTTAGACTAATAGATATTCAACTGTTATTTCATCTGGAAAACCAACAATAAGTAAGAAATCTCAGGAGCAGGGGATGCTTTTGTTCTATGTAATTCGTGTTTTTCACCACTGTATGTAAATTGAGGTTTGACGTGATGGTGTATCGATCAACTGAAACGACGCACTTTAGTGTCTATAATTGTTCTTAATTGCATTGATGGTAGTATTTTATGTACACATATTTCAAGTGTATCACACTGGAATGCTGGTATAAATGAGTGCATTGCACCGAAACACTTTAAAGCTCTTGAAGTAAATCAGTACATCAAAATAATAGTAAATACACTGATGTTACTCACTTTATGGTCAATAGATTATAGGAAGAACAAGATATACTAGGGCGTCTCAAACTGAGAAAAGTTATTTTGATTAAAAAGCGAAAATTAAGTTTGTACTATAATTAGAATGTTACTCTCTGAGATGAATTGACTATTTTAGATATATTCCTGATTAGTCATTAGAAACCAATTAGTAAGAAACATTATTTACAAAATCATCAAACTTGCTTGTGTTAAACATAGTCTTCCTTGTACATAAAATACAGAAATGCTTTGAGAAGCGGTTTCTTGCAAAAAAATGTAAAAAATCTGCAAGGCAATTTTCACATTATTCCCAATTACCATCTGGAGGAGAAAATGACTCTATTTTATATTCTGGACAGCATGTTTTACAAATTGGAAGCTTTGCTGTTATCCAAAGTATTATCAGGTGGAGTGACACGAAATTGGGACTTCGTGGATCTGTAGACAGTGTACGTGTTGTTGTGTGTTATGAGCTGGAAATAATACGAAAATAGATATTAACATATACACTACTATGTAACTTTAGGGGGGGTCAACTCACTTTTGAAAAGATTTTTTTTTTGACCCAATCATTCGGAAATTTGTATGTATAGGTAACTTCGAAAAAGAAATTATTCCCATAATTTTTTCAATTTTGGCTTTGGTTTTCGAAAAAAATGAAGGAGTTTTTTCATAAATTTAAAAAGACGAGAAGTGTCTTTTGGGACATTATGGACATGAACTATACTAAAATCGATGGGTTGCCCACTCTAGAGTTTAGATTAATTAAATAAACTATTGTGGATGTTGCTTGTTATTTATACTGTATTTGAGGAGATTTAGAAACATAAACCCAATACTGCTGTAGTAAGTACTGTAAAAAGTAGACATAATACTTGGTATGATAATATACGTACATTGATATATGTGAACTCTTGATTATACAGTTTGAGAAACAGTTTCCCCCGTAAGTAGTTTCAATAATTACCCACAGCTTGTCGAGAATAGCTTCTAATTGTCAAGCAGTGTTTCACAACAATCTTTCCTTTTGCAGGGTCTCACTAAGTATCGCTGTTAGCTTACCGACTGGAGTAGGTACTTCTACTTCCCAATAATTTGTACAAGGGCCCTCAGAGTCATTCTTTTTTGGTTTGTTGAGTGGATGGATTTGAGTGCCACAAAAAAGATAGAAATGCACTAGTGTGTTCCTTATTGAGCAACATTCTTCACATATATGATATAATTTCTGTTCAGTAATTTCGTGCAGATAGATTATATAGTGAAACTATCTATAAGAGAACTTAGAGATGTTATATGCGTTATAAAGGCGATAATTCATCAGATATTAATTGAATAGTACATTTCTAAATCATTAAATTAGAGAGTAGTACATTTTCAATTAATTAAATTAGAGAAAGAATATTACAAGGACAGTTTATTTTATCATGAACTTATTTTAAGGGGATTGTTTTTGGTTTAGAATTTCTTAAATTGAATTTCTAAAAGTTCTGAAATTTCGTATACAAGTAGAACAAGAAAAATAGTCTTTTTGTTCGTGCTAATATTTGGAAAAAAAAAACGTAAGAAAATAAGTTTTTCAAATTGAAAACGAACATTTCAGGGGTAACTTAAGCGCTCTATTCTAGAAAAATTCCTTTGAAAGATAAGACAGGATTCATTTGAAAGAGAAAAGTTGATCCACGATATAACATAGAGATATATGTAATTATTTTTTTTTGTTAAAAGTTACATTTGAAAAAAAAACTTTTTTTCGAATTATTTTAGATATATTATTTTTCTAATTAAGATATCTAATGAAAATTCTATGTTATATTATAGAACACCTCTCACTCTTTCAAACGAGTTTCGTCACGTCTCTCTACAACAGAAACCGACAGAGAAATAGAGCGTCAATCATCCAAAACTGTAAGGGTTCAGGAGAGACTAAAACAGCTATCAGGTTATTTCGGTCTGAATAATTTGTTTCTAAGACAAGCGACATATGCTCCTTGTACAAAAATATATGCGGTACTCACTTCTTATTGTAGCCTAGAGTGCAAGAGTGGTTGACTTTTTCCAAATCAACTCATACACCATCTATGGTGTGCAGAAGGAGGATTCGTTTCTAACCAATCTTCCATCTCTCACCCTCACTGTAGTCGCTACAGACAAGCTATCACAGTCATATTCATATTGGTGAGTCTAATACAATTTTTTGTTGATTTTTTTTTACTTTTCTGATACGTATCGATCCCCTTAACTTAGGAACTGGTTCACTGTACATCCTTTATATTTACGTATACATAAAAAAATATTTGAAAGCTTGATATCTGAAAAAAAATCTTCAACGCAGAGTTTAAATAACCTCAAAGATTATAAAAAAATATATATTCAACGAATAATTTGTTTCCTTGAAATTTGAATCAGTTTTCAATTATATATTCAAAGGCTATGATATTATTTATCATTTCAGTCAGATATGTTATTTGAAATAGGAAGTACAAATATGTACTTCTCGAAACAACATATTGTTCCATTTAGAATATATTCATTTAAATATTATTCATGCAGAGAGTCTAAGGAAAGCAATTAGCCGGTTTAGAGAATAATATAAAAAGCCGTTATAGAATAAACGTCACGAGGTCACACGAAGTGCACAAAGTTCAAATTCTTCTTTAAATTAATATGCAAAAACAAAGCATTGCTTACAAGCGACAACTGGAGCAACTCAAGAAAAATTATTGGGAGGAGATTGGAGGGGAGAAGTAAATACTTGAGGATAATTTGGAGAAGATTGGAGGGGATAAGTAAATACTTGAGGATAATTTGGAGATGATTGGAGGGGAGTAGTAAATACTTGAGGATAATTTGGAGAAGATTGGAGGGAAAAGAAAGGAATGGAAGGAAGAAAAGAATAGGGAAAAGTGGACAGAAATTCTGAGAAGATACTTTCGAAGAAAAATGAATTCACTTTCCTTTATAATCTACAACTGAATTATAACTTACTGCAACAGTCCAATAAATTTTTATAAAATTTGGCTAAAATTTTACTATAAAATTTGGCTGAAATTTGCAAAATCCATCAGTTTAATTTCTATTTGAACATACGTTAATATATCAAATTTCCAGTTAGTAAAATCATCCAATTAATAGCCTTTCTAATATATTTAATTAAACATTACTGCTGTTGAAAGAAGTATAAATAATAGATTATAGTTGAAAAAAATTGAATAGACAAATATTAAATGAACTAAATAGTTTCCTGAAATGATAATTTACAGGAAATGAGAAGAATCATCTTATTCATCGGCGATACAATTATTTTCTTTTAAAATAATCAATTTGTATCACAATAACAATTACATACCAGAATTAGTGACTCTTCCATATTAATTGAGGCTATAATATCTATATGAATCATTGTCAATATTGTAAGGTAGATTTGTAAACAACCAACTCTTAGATCTAAACAGCCTCACTAAGATCTAAGCTTAATTTACGTCATTGAACGAATCAATTAATTAATATACCATATTGAATAAATGTATTTGGAACAGGAGAATGTATCTAATAGAAGAACACAGGGAAAGCAATGTTTTAGTGGCATAAAGTACCTCAGAGCTAATAGAGACAGTTTGGAAGCATGCAAAGTCGTTACTTCGAATTTGATAATGAATGGCTGTATAATGTATAGTATGGAAGATTTATCATTGCAATGAAAACATGTTGGTAATAAATATAGCAATACAATAATTTAGTTAGTAGAACTGTGTTAGTCCGGAATAGTTATTACCTTATTACCCGATTTACTACATGAACAGTTACCTATTAGAGCATATCTATGAATAAATAGATGTTCTCGAATATAAACACAGTAAATCTCCTGGATTAAAGGTAGATTCAAGGAACAATAACTTTGTTTATGACTATTATAGAATACTCTCAGGTATCAGGAAGCTGATAGTCTCACAAACAATATATTTTTTAAGATATTGGTCGAAAACAAATCCATATCTCATAGATTTGGCACTCCCTACAAGATATTGCTTCTCTGTTGACTTTTTTAGCACATTAAAGAGTTTCGTTATTTTGCGACTGTGGAAGTGACTGGAGAATTTGAGCCGCTGTTATGTTTACTCAAATCAGCTCGTAAATCAAGGGAATTAATACTCCGAGATTGGGTGACTATGGATGAGATTTTAAAAATTATTTGGGGAAAGAGGAACTGCATTATCCTGAGAGATGGCAATGCACTGTGTGATGATGTGAACTGCACTGTGTGATGGTGTGAACTGCACTGTGTGATGGTGTGAACTGCACTGTGTGATGGTGTGAACTGCACTATGTGATGGTGCGAACTGCACTGTGTGATGGTGTGAACTGCACTGTGTGATGGTGTGAACAACACTGTGTGATGGTGAGAACTACACTGTGATGGTGTGAACTGCACTGTGTGATGGTGTGAACTGCACTGTGTGATGGTGCGAACTGCACTGTGTGATGGTGTGAACTGCACTGTGTGATGGTGTGAACTGCACTGTGTGATGGTGTGAACTGCACTGTGTGATGGTGTGAACTGCACTATGTGATGGTGCGACCTGCACTGTGTGATGGTGTGAACTGCACTGTGTGATGGTGTGAACTGCACTGTGTGATGGTGTGAACTGCACTATGTGATGGTGTGAACTGCACTGTGTGATGGTGTGAACTGCACTGTGTGATGGTGTGAACTGCACTATGTGATGGTGTGAACTGCACTGTGTGATGGTGTGAACTGCACTATGTGATGGTGTGAACAACACTGCGTGATGGTGTGAACTGCACTGTGATGGTGTAAACTTCACTGTGTGATGGTGTGAACTGCACTTTGTGATGATGTGAACTGCACTGTGAGGGATTAGTCACTGCACTGTGAGGTATGACTCACTGGACTTTGTGATGGTGTAACCTATAGTTTATTAATGTTTCTAATAGTAAAGTCTTGTTCATTCCTGTAAACAATCTGATAAAACGCTGTATAATTTACGTAGTAAATATCATTTTCTTGTGTTTCTATCCTTGCATTGATAACACGAATGAAAGCATTCTTAACAGCTCGTTTATAAAGTATATATCCGCTTAAACAAACAAAATCTTTTATGATTACGAACAACAAATACGTTGCTGTCAATATGATGTCAAGTTGAGTCAACTCATTTGCGGTAATTAGTGTTTACTTTCATTGTCGTTAGGTGGCTTAGAGTATCTGGAATGATCAGAATGGCTCCATCTAGCAGTACAAATTAAAACTTTGTTTAGTTTTCCACTGTTCTTATCTATATTATATTATATATTATATTTTCACTGTTTTTATGTGAAGTAATTCACCCAAATGAATACTGATTCAACTTATCTACGAGTTGAGGTTATTGATTTCTAGTTATTTATACAATTATTTTGTTGATTTGATTAGCTACAATAATGATAAACTCTCGTTAAAATCGGTAGAATTTGGGGTGATTTTCGTTGTCAAATATTGACAGAGAAATCGAGTGTAGGACTGATGAGGAGATAAAAGATTTGAGAGAGGATCAAATATAAGAAGAGAGGAAAGTATTAATGAGTGGATAAGAGTGGCTCTTGAAGACAAAGAGAAAAATGTTAAATGAAGCACAAATAAAAATATTCATAGCTGAATGATCGAGTTCTTTTATTGGTTCCATCGGCAGTTCCGCATTTGTTTAGTTTTATCTCTCATTGTTTTCTATTTATTAATGGAATTCTCTCCCCAATTCTCATTTCAAATTTTCCTATTTAGACGATAGTAAAATCTTTCAACGATTCACTAAGTGTGACTAAGACATATGGTACTAGGACAGTGAATCGAAAGACAAAGTAATCAGTTGACTGTAACTTTTATAGCGGCTTAGCGAGATCAAATATGTGCGGGAATGATTGCGCACACCAAGCTTCGTACAATAACATCTAATAAATATTTGTTTCTTGTCTAAGCTTGTTACTTTTATTTTTAATGAACATTTTTTCTTTTGGTTCCACTAATGAATGTGTAAATATCAAATGAAGGTTTTAAAAAGAACAAATATTGAAATGACTCAAATGAGCGACATTTTGACGGCTAAGTAGGTTGGTTGAACAGAAAATTAAAAATCAAGTATTCTGCTATCCGCTTTAAAATTGAATTGATTATAATTTATATATAGGTATTATATGATATTGAATATAACTATGAGAAATATTCACAGTAATCTTCACTGTCTGACCTTTCTAATATATTGAATAGAAGAAAAAGTTATGCAAATAGAGTATGCCATAATACGGCGTCTAGTACTATCATATTCAAACAAAATGCAAAATGTTTTTATATTATCAGTTCTCCAGATCGGATTCAAAAATGTTGTAATACAAATCAAAAAGTGAAAACCAATAGTAAAAACTTAAGAAGTACTTAATTAGATACTTGGTTACTTTAATATGGATCCATTGCCTTGCATTATTATGACGACAGAGTTGGTCTTAAATTTTCTTTGCATGAAATTCGGAGGTCAGAAGAAAAATAAGAATAACAACTTAAATTACGTATTGGATTGGAGACTGGAAGGGACCTTTAAAGATACTTAATGCTCATACTCAATATTACTAACTTATTAAGTAGTAAGTACAGTGGAACTCCTTTATAGTGAACTCCTGTATAGTAAATCATGCTGTATAGTAAACTCCTGTATAGCGAACTTAACTCTATAGTGAACATATTTAGTTTAGTCTACCACAAATATTCGTAAGTTTTCTATGAATCTTTTATTTCTATTTCGTAAATTCACTAAATTAGTTGTATTTCTTGAAACAGGAGTTCTATACCAGTGTAACTCCTCTATAATGTAGTCATGTGAAGTCACTGTATAATTATTTTTATAAATTTATTAAATTAATAATAATTAATGATAAAATAATTAATATCATGTTGATGAAATTGTTTTTTTAAATAAGTTGCCCTAAAAGCCTTGAAAACATAATCTAGTAATAGGGCCGTAAATAAATGAGTAGACTGTCGTTTTTTTTACTTTTTTATACATAAAATATATACCTAAAGAAAACAAGGTTATCGTAAAAATGTTCGGAATAGATGTTCGGTTCGGAAAAAATGTTCGGACCGAAATTTTCAAAATTGGATTTGCTATACGTAGGTTCGGAACCCAATTTGACGAAGATTCGGGTTCGGATTCGGAGAATAAAAAAGGTTCGCGCGCTCAGCTGTGGATATTATTACTGAAAATCAAGATTGTCTTGGGGACCCAATTGTCCTGGGATCAATTGTAGGTGGGATCATTTTGTCTTTATCGAACAAGGCCAGGGAGGCACACCTCTCCCTATATTTCAATTTTTCAACACATCTCTTTCTATGCTATTTCCTTCCGTTTTTGTCTCACTATACTTTCGTTTATTATATTTTGTATTTCTATACTATGTACTGTTATACTTTGTCTTTCTATACTTTGTCTTTTTATTCTTTGTCTTTCAATACTTTGTCTTTCGATACTTTTTTCTCGTTACTTTGTCTTTCGATACTTATTTTTTTCGATACTTTGTTTTAAGACACTTTGTCTTTTGATACTTTTTTTTTCGATACTTTTTTTTTCGATACTTTGTTTTTTGATATTTTGTTTTTCGATACTTTGTTTTTCGATACTTTGTTTTTCGATACTTTGTTTTTTGATATTTTGTTTTTCGATACTTTGTTTTTCGATACTCTATCCGCACACCAAGACATTTACAATATATATCTACCGATATTCGTTACCAAGTTGTTCATTCTCTAAAAGTAAATACCGCACAGAGAGAACAGGTTTCTCGTTGTCCAACTCTCTGGAATTCTTTTCGATATTTCAGTCGTTAGGCAGTCTGTGGCATCCGTGTTGGTGTCGAATATTTAGTTTGAATACTTCAAAAGAATGCGTTAGAGCAGTAAAAATTGGAAATGGTAGCATTTGATATGATACAGGAATAGTTCCGTAATAACTTTATTATTATTATTAACTATTAGATATTTATGGTGATTTACCATCAGAGGAAAGAATCACTATTACATGATGGTAGATATTTCTCAAATCACAGTTTCTAATTTCCTATATTTTCCAATTCTTCTGAATTGGTCATCGTGTAACCATCTTAAATGATCTACAATCATTACAATCATTAAAGTATCTTATAGTAAATGAATGTGAAATTACTAAATTGTTATAAAAACCAACACAGATAACACTTCGACTGCACATATATATTCTAATAATATCCTTCCATGCTGCTTTATATTCAATATATCGATTATTAAATTCCGGATCCTTATAGTTATTGCATTACATCATAGGATTCTAAATTATTTACTCTCTATACGATACATTATTTACAGTCTTAGAATATTGAATATATCCTTCAATAAAGAATTCTATTTCAGAATATATTTCTAATAATATATACTTTGAAACGAAATAAACATACACATATAAATATAATATTCTACTAATTAAGTAATTACTCTATATAAAATATCCCATCTTTCTGAACAGACTTTGTACATAGAATTTCCCCAATTTTGAAAAGACGATCCATCAGCAACTAGAGATGAGAATTGCGTCTAAATTTCCATCATTTGCATTGAAGGCTTTGTAGCAAACGAATTTTTTTCTATCGCCTTTGAACAACTCTCAATATTCTCTCGACAAGATAGGTGTAGCATTTCAAAGGAGGCTATGCAGTTGGGTAATATGCAGCTCCAAATAGTTAACTGCACACCATTTTTCTGCTTCGGTTTAGAGAACACTCTAAATCTGACTGCTCAAGCTCGTTTATTCTTATTTATT
This sequence comes from Caprella mutica, assembly GCA_947561585.1. NCBI lineage: Eukaryota > Metazoa > Arthropoda > Malacostraca > Amphipoda > Caprellidae > Caprella > Caprella mutica. The sequence continues at coordinate 58,261 of CANNZV010003183.1, read as the reverse complement.
AACGACCAGGAATAACTAATCAACAAAAATATAATAAGATTTTTATGTTTCGAATTTGAAAAGTTTACTAAAATTCACGAAAATTTCTTCACAATATTGAATTTAAAAATATTTATTAACAAAATTACTTCAACAACTTACTACATTCAAATATATTTTCCACAAATTATTTTTAAATTGAAATATAAAATCACGATATTATACAATAATTATTCAAGTTATTATAAACCAAGTTACACCTCAATTCAAGTAGCTTTTCCCTCTTGTTACTAAGGATTTGACGTCCGATTTGACGTCCATAATTATGGTTGGCTAACCAACCATAATTATGGTCGTCATAGCGGACTTTTGGCACCTATATTGCCAACCATATTGGGTACGGCAGCCTGATCATAATGGCTTTTCTGGCAACCTTAATTTTCTGATTGGGATGCGTACCTGTCAGGTGGACATGATAGTGTATGGCCGGTCTTAGCACAGTCAACGACACTCTCACTCCATAGGAGATCACAGGAGAAATTTATTGGTATGGTATATGTAACTTCAAAAAAACAATTATTCCCATAAGTTTTTAAATTTTGGATTTGGTTTTTGAAAAAACTGAAGCAGTTATTTCATAAATTTAAAAAGACGAGAAGTGTCTTTTGGGACATTATTGACATTTCAGCAATAAAAAGAAGATTGATAATTTTCACTAAAATCGATGGGTTGCCCACTTTAGAGTTTAGATTGATTAAGTAAACTATTGTGGATGTTGCTTGTTATTTAAACTGTATTTGAAGGGATTTAGAAACATGAACCCAATACTGCTGTAGTAAGAACTGTAAAAAGTAGACATAATACTTGGTATGATAATATACGTACATTGATATATGTGAACTCTTGATTATACAGTTTGAGAAACAGTTTCCCCCGTGAGTAGTGTCAATAATTACCCACAGATTGTCGAGAATAGCTTCTAATTGTGAAGCAGTGTTTCACAACAATCTTTCCTTTAACAGGGTCTCATTAAGTATCGCTGTTAGTTTACCGACTGGAGTAGGTACTTCTACTTCCCAATAATTTGTACAAGGGCCCTCATAGTCATTCTTGTTTGGTTTGCAGAGTGGATGGATTTGAGTGCCACAAAAAAGATAGAAATGCATCAGTGTGTTCCTTATTGAGCAACATTCTTCACATATCTGTTCTTCTGTTCAGTAATTTCGTGCAGATAGATTGATTATATAGTGAAACTATCTATGAGAAAACTTAGAGATGTTATATGTGTTATAAAGGCGATAATTCATTGGGTATTAATTGAATAGTACATTTCTAAATCATTAAATTTGAGAGTAGCACATTTCTAAATCATTAAATTAGAGAAAGAATATTAGAATATTACAAGGACAGTTTATATTATCATGAAATTATTTTAAGGGGATTGTTGTGTTTTAGAATTTCTTAAATTGAATTTCTGAAAGTTCTGAAATTTCGTATACAAGTAGAACAATAAAAATAGTCTTTTTGTTCATGCTAATATTTGGAAAAAAACATAAGAAAATAAGTTTTTCAAATTGAAAACGAATATTTCAGGGGTAACTTCAGCGCTCTATTCCAGAAAAACACCTTTGAAAGATAAGACAGGATTCGTTTGAAAGAGGAAAAGTTGATCCACGATATAACATAGAGATATATGTAATTATTTTTTTTGTTAAAAGTTACATTTGAAAAAAAAAAAACTTTTTTTCGAATTCTTTTAGATATAATATACCTAATTCTAATTAAGATATCTTATGAAAATTCTATGTTATATTATAGAACACCTCTCACTCTTTCAAACGAGTCTCGTCACGTCTCTCTAACACAGAAACCGACAGAGAAATAGAGCGTCAATCATCCAAAACTGTAAGGGTTCAGGAGAGACTAAAACAGCTATCAGGTTATTTCGGTCTGAATAATTTGTTTCTTAGACAAGCGACATATGCTCCTTGTACAAAAATAAGTGCGGTACTCACTTCTTATTCTTATTGTAGCCTAGAGTGCAAGGATGGTTGACTTTCTCCAAATCAACTCATATGAGGTGCATAAGGAGGATTCATTTCTAACCAATCTTCCATCTCTCATCTCCACTGTAGTCGCTACAGACAAGTCATATTCATATTGGTGTGTCTAAATACAATTTTTTATGATTATTTTACTTTTCTGATACGTATCGATCCCCTTAACATAGAAACTGGTTCACTGTACATCCTTTATAATTACGTATACATAAAAAATTATATATTCAATGAATAATTTGTTTCCTTGAAATTTGAATCAGTTTTCAATTATATATTCAAAGGCCATGATATTATTTATTAATTTAGTCAGAAATGTTATTTGAAATTGACATCACAAACATGTACGTCTCAAACAACATATTGTTTGTTATTTGAATATTCTTCATGCAAGAGTCCAAGGAAAACAATTAGCCAGTGTAGAGAATAACATAAAAGCCATTATAGAATTCACTTTAAGGAGTAACACGAGTTGCGCAAAGTTCAAATTCTGCTTTAAATTAATTTACAAATATCAAAGCATTGCTTACAAGCAACAACTGGAGCAACTCAGACTAATTATTGGGAAAAGATTGAAGGGAAGAAGTAAATAATGGAGGAGAATTGGGAAAAGATTCGAGGGGAAAGAGAAATAAATGGAAGAGAATTGGGAGAAGATTGGAGGGGAAAGAAAAATGAATGGATGAATTGGGAGAAGATTGGAGGGGAAAAAGAAAAGAATCTAGGGAAAGAGTGGGGGAAAAGTGTAGATAAATTCTGAAAAGATACTTAATTTCGAAGAAAAATTAATTCACTTTCCTTAGTACTTTTCAACTTAATTATTTCGGGTCTAGGAAAATTGATCGAAAGCAATCGACCGAAAACAATTTATCGAAAGCAATTGATCGAATGGAAAATTGATCGAATGGAAAATTGATCGAATGGAAAATTGGTCGAATGGAAAATTGATCGAAAGCAAAATTGGTCGAAAGGAAAATTGGTCGAGTGAAAAATTGATCGAAAAGAAAATTGGTCGAAAGGAAAATTGGTCGAATGGAAAATTGATCGAATGGAAAATTGATCGCACAACAATTGATCGAAAGGAAAATTGATCGAATAGATCAACTTCATTTTTTTCTTCCATCTGTGAGTGCAGCAACCGGTGCTTGGTGTCCCTTTTTCTTACATTCCTTGGTGAGTGACTGCACTCACAGAGTAGCTTTTCTTCATCCATGAGCATTGTCACCTACAGTGTTAAGTGACTTTGTTCATGAATCCACTTTCCTTTCTGACTGCTTCTTCCTATCTCTTGTATTTAATTCCTTTTTGCCGTCAGTGATATGGCTTTTGGTTCCGAAACAGACGTTGAACCTATACTAAATTGATTAATTATCTAACTTTCATTTCACAAGTTATCTAGAACTATCTAAATTCTAAAACTAAGAAAATTTAAAGTTCTTCAAATTATAATATATTTCAAAGCATACAATTCTCTGTTATAGAAAAACAGTTGATTGAAGAAATGTTATAAAAAAATTATTGTTATTAGAATTCTTCTATTGTTGATTTTTCACGCTTTAACATGATTTAGCCATTCTAATTGGTTAATCAGTGGAGTATTGCCATATGACTGTTTTTTAATGGTAATATGGATGTTTTATGACTGTATGTTGATTTCAAACATGAATTTAGACTACCTCAATTGATTGTATGTAGGTTTTCTTCAAATAATAGTGCCAAATATGTTATATACTAACATACAAGTCAAATTACATAAATAAATAAACTATTTAATAGAGAATTTGATGACTCACACGTTTCCATTGCTATAACAGTGAATTTGTTACATTAATACAGAGAAAACATTTAAAGTCTAAAAATAATTTAAGTATGAACAAAAAGTGGAGTAAGTCAAGAAAAGTCACACTAGAGACATGCATTTCTGACTCTTTGACGAATTTAAGCACGAACTTTTATATAAAAGTTGAATTTCTCTGTTGTTTTGAATGCAACAATCTTGAAAAGTTGATAGTTTATGTAAATGGAGCTGGTGAGCAGGCATATGTAATCAGATATTCCTGAAACTTAGTATTTAATTAGATATTTAACTTTTCATACTTTTACTTCAATGATTATATTGATTAATCACGCGGAATTAAATTCAGAGCGATTCACTCAATTGTTTCTGTATATCAGGGGGCAAGATAATTGCACTATATGTACTTTATCCTCCTTAATTGAATTATTACATCGAGAACTCTCAAAAGTCTTGAACTTTCACTTAATATTGAGTTTTCCTTTTGGCGCAAAAGAGGAATGTGTTATTCCCGCGCATTATCAGATTATTTTTAATTAATACAGCAATGTCAAAATTTGTTAGCGCCAGAGGTATATTTATTTATACTTCTGTATGTCTGTTGTTGATAATTAATGGTTGTTAAAATAATACTTTTCATATTAAAACTCAAATATAATGCAATGAAGATGCTCTTGATAGATTACTAATCATTTTTATGTAAAATAAAATTTATATTTTGTGAGCTAGTTTCTCACTTCCGGGTTATAGAATATTTTAACGTCTACAATATTTACGCCTATTTTGATGTGAAACAGTGAAAGACCTAAAGTGGTTATTTCTGTATAAGGTGGGTAATCGTCACTAATCTGTAATTGTATATGTGTGTAAGTATTTGAATTTATTCAGAATCGTTTATTTGATTTTTGTTACCTGCCTAACTAGATTGTTAGAGTTATTTAGGATGAAGGTCCAAGTGTTAGGTAACAGTTAGTGTAAATTTGTGAGGATCTCAAATGATAAATCTATCACTATGATCTATCCTATGGACCAATCGTGGTTACTTTAGTCTGTAGTTATAAAGTTTGTATACAAACCTAACTATTACACCTAAACATCTAATCACAATAGTTCATTACCTACTCTATGTTTACTGTTTGTTTAGGAGCAGCAGAGTATAAGTTTTCATATCTGTCGACTGTCATGAGTGTCATCTGACTTATTTATATTAGTATCACTGATGAAATTAAAATCTAGCTACCAAATAAAGTATAAATGGCAGGCTGGCAGCTTTGAATGATACCATGTTTCAAAGCCAGACAGACAGTCCAGTCTGTATTTCATGGTAAATTCCACCGACATGTCGGTGGAATTTTTTCCCCTTAAAAATAATATTCTAGCAAAGTCGGTGGATTTTTAGCTATTTATTCCTATATTACCATTAATTTTCAGTGGGATAATGGATAAAATGTTGGTGGATCAGCCAAATTACTGGAAATTTATGGTGGATTTTTTTAGCTTTATCAAAAAGACAAAAGTCAGTGGAATTTTATGCACAAAATACAGACTGGGACAGACTGACAGTATAAACTGCTGTGCTGGTAAAGTGTTCAAACAACAGTCTGTAATAAGTATCAGTAGGGTCGCCAGTCTGTATTTGGTGTGAAAAATTCCACTGACTTTTTGAAAAAGCTGAAAAAATCCACCATAAAATTCCAGTAATTTGGCTGATCCCATAATGTATTTGGTGGTAAATTCCAATGATATATCCTATCGGAGATATTCAATTTCTCTAATAAAAATATTCCTGCAATGTCGGAGGATATTTCATATTTAGCTATTAATTCCTATATTACCATTAATTTTTGGCCCTTTTTGGGAAGGGAAACTGAAAAAATGTTGGAGGACTAGACAAATTGATGAAAAATGTTGGCAGCTATTTCTCAGCTTTTTGAAAAAGTCAGAGGAGTTCAGAGCACCAAATACAAACTGGGCCGCTGAGCCACCAACATTTTCCCAATTTTGGCAATTTATCCACCGAAAATTAATGGTAACATAGAAATAAATAGGGTCACGAAGGTAAATTGCCTCTTGCGGCCCTTTAATTTTTAATTGCGGCCCTCTCAAGAGAGTCTCTAAAACAATCTGAACCGAAATTACATTAAAATGTTGCATAGCTATCGAAAGAAACGCAGTGCATGCTATAATTTATTAATTTAAGTTTTTACGTGTGTTTTAAATGCATAATGTTTCTGTTGTAAGAGGTCGCAGTTAGTCTACGTGCCGCAATTTACCTGCTTGACCGTAGCTAAAAATCCACCGACTTTGCCAGAATATTATTTTCAAAGGAAACAAATTCTACCGACACGTCTGTGGAATTTACCACGAAATACAGAGTGGTATAATAAGGGTCGAACAGGTAAATTGTGGCACCCTAAGTAACTCACTAACTGCGGCCTCTAACAACAGAAACATCATAGCATCGAAACGCACGTTAAAAACTTAAGTTAATAAATTATAGCATGCACTGTGACTGTGCTATTTTTGATAGCTATGCATAATGCAACATTTTATACGTAATTTTAGTTCAGAATGTTTTAGATTCTCATGAGAGGCCAGACTGCATGAACTGGTAAACTGTTCTCCAAGAAATCCACTATTTTGGCTTCTGTTCTCAGTAAAAAACATGTAAATATAGAAGGAAATTAAGGATTGTTCACACAGAAAATGTTAAAAATGTCCCATATTCTGGTCTGCAGACTGGATGAGAGGGCTGCAATTAGAAATTAAATGGCCGCAATTTACCTGCGTGACCCTATTTGGTGCCAGAAAATGATTAAAATCCACAGATTTTTTCAAAAAGCTGAAACAAATTCACCAAAATCTTCCAATAATTTCGCTGATTGCCTGAAGCCCACTCTGGAAAATACCTTTGGCTAACACTAACAGAAGAATTTTAGAGGCTAAATGCAGTGGATTATACAGTTACCATTAATTTATTACTGTATTTTAACTTTTAAGGTGTGCTAAACTCCAACAGAGTAATTAATCCATCAAATAAGACCACTTTTTCCAGAGTGGCCTGAAGCTGCTGCTGATCCACCAACATTTTTTTCTAATTTTTCCACCAAAAATTTAAAATTATTAAATTAATGATAACATAGAAATAATTGACATAGTCAAAAGTCAAAAAATCCAAAGACATTTGCGGCCAGTCTGCAAAGTGTGTCAAATCTGAATCTGTCACCAAGATTTCATATTTCAGGACAATTAGTCTCCAGAATTTTTCAAATTTGTCTCCAAAATGACCAAATTTCTTCAAAATGTCTCCAATAATAACATATAAACATAGGAATTAATTAGAAAATAGTCACCAAGATCTTGCTTTGATGAGTTTTCCTTCAAATATAGTCTCCAAAGATCTTTGGCGACATGGACGCGCTTTGCAGACTGGATTTGCTGCAGATCACAATCTTCCGCACGCCGCAGTTAAATTAATGGTAACATTAAAAATAGTTTAAAATTGTCCGACAGGAAAAATTAATGGTAACATAGGAATTAATTCAAAAATCTCCTGCATCTAAATTAATGGTAACATAGGAATTATTTTAAGTCTCAAGAGAGATATAAAATTTCCGCAGAGATCTAAAATTGGGCTCAGACTTGTCGCAGAGTCAGCAGACCAGGTATTAAAGCATGTCCAAACTCGCCATTTTTAGAGAGAAATTTGGTGAATTTTGGAGAGACAAATGGAGAGTTTATGAGATATAGCTACTACTTTACTTGGGTCGCAGAGGGCCCAGAGTCTTGGAAAATCTTCCATATACTGCAGTCTGCCTATTCTGTATTTCGTGGTAAATTCCACCGACACGTCAGTGGAATATTTCTCTATTGAAAATAATGTTCTTGCTAAGTCGGTGGATTTTTAGTTATTTATTCCTATGTGACCATTAATTTTCGATGGAAAAATGGGCAAAATGTTGGTGGATCAGCCAAATTACTGAAAATTTATGATTGATTTTTTTTCAGCTTTTTCAAAAAGTCAGTGGAATTTTGTGCATCAAATACAGACTGGCGGCTGAGTCTGCCACTCATGTTACAGAGTAGCTATGTCAGTTAATACGAATTAATTGGTTTAAAATTTTGAATTACTTCCTTATGTTCCCAAGTTGATTTTGGCTTGAAATCTTTAAAAATGAGCCAAATTGGCTGGGCTCAGAATTTTTGTGATATTTTGACTCAAAAATTAGCTTACAATTTTTCAGCCTATGAAACATGGTCTACCACTGCTATGTCTCCAATAATTTACTTGTAAACATAGGAATTAATTATGAATTTGTCTCAAAGATCTTGCAAAGATACTTTTCCCCTCAAAAAATGTCTTGCAACATCTTTGGCGAAATGGACGCGCTTTGCAGACTGGTTAAATAATCTGAAATTGGCCTCCTGAATTATCTGACGACAATTTTCTGATTTATTCCTACGTTTACATGTAGCTAATTATTGGAGAGTTTTTGAGAATTTTAGTTATTTTGGAGAGAAATTTGCCCAAAAATAAAATATCCGGTCATAATCTGGAGAGTTATTGAACACTCTTCGCAGATCAGTCCCCAATTTATTGGCGTCTTCATAACATGGGAGATATTTGGGATAATCTCTATGAACAATTTAGAATTAATTCCTATATTTACATTAATTTAGCTACAATCACTTATGAACTAATCCCTGTATTTACTTTAATTTTACTGTGAACAAAAAGAGAAATCTCTATGAACTGTTCACTAGTTTCTGCAGACTGTTATTTAGCCACTGAAAATTAATGGTAACATGGGAATAAATAGTAAAAAAAATCATCTGACTTTAAAACTTTGGTAGAGAATTTTATGAAAATATTCTTCGCTAGATTTAAAATTCACTGACTGCGCTAGAAATTCACAAAGTCTCCGAGGAAGGAATTCCATCCATAAGTCTGTGGAATTAACCATGATATAGCTACAGTCTTGTGTCCACAGACTGCACAGTCTCTATCCAAGAAATCCTCTTGTTTACTCTTTTTTCTTAGCAAAATACATGTAAATATTATATTTAGGAGAAAATTAAGGAATATTTGCATGAAAACATGATGTTTTCTAGTGAAAAAACATCAACTAGGAGTCAAATTCCTCTTTATATTTTATTTAGAGAAGTGAGAGAACTGAAAGGGATATAAATCTTTTGTTCAAGAACACTTGAACATATTTCTCAGTCTGGCCTGAGTTTCAGTTTGATAGTCTACAAAAAATGCACATTTTTTACAATATCTGTGCAAACAATCCTTAATTTCCTCCTATATTACATGCATTTTGAAGAGAAAAAGAGCAAAGTAGGGGGTTTCTGGGAGAACACTTCACCTGGTTTTGCAATATGGAAACTGGTATGAGTGGTGTTATGATTTGAGTGTGAGAGATATGATTTTATCTAATTTTCTTTTAATGCTGACTTAATCAATAATCATAGGTAGCTACTATTCCTAGCTATACCATCTCTATTACTTGTGGAAAGAGACATTGAAAAATTGTTGAAAAAATCAACCAAATGGGAAAATATTGATTTGACTGTTTAAACCAAATATTAATTTGTTTGTCTCTGACTACCAGCTCATATTTAGTGAATTGGCAAATTTATGGAAATAGCTACAATATTTATTAATGAAACTAGATAGCTATAAACAAAAAAAAAATCTTTATTCAGAAAAAATAAGTTACATTTTATCACAATGGTTTTAATTACAATAGTATAGGTTTAAGAATAAAAAATAATTCTTTGATTTCTTTGTCCTTTGGTTTGAAGCAACTAATATAATTTTTGTTGTTCAAATTTTAATGTAGCTATCATATTCTCTTTGCAGAGTCTACAACTATGATTCAACTCGGCTATGGAAATTGCTGCTGTTGTCATTTTCATCTCCCCAATGAAAAGTGCTTGGTAGCTGAATGTGTGCATCAAGCTGAATCCCAAGAAAAATGGAACAAGTGATTCTGCTGCGGAAAACATTTGTTCTAAAAGTGAAAAAGGTGAGATATCTCCCCGCAAATATTTTCAAACTCTTGAGAAATAGAACTTTGCAGTTAGTTGAAGACTAATTTAAATTAGCTTCTCTGATTCAGTCACTCAGTGTTGCTCCTTTAATATTTTAAACTTTAAATATGCATATTAATGATATGAGACTAACTAGCTACAAAGTAAATCCAGTTATTAAGTGAGGAATATGACAAATTGTTATATATATAATTTGTGGCCTTCTATAATCTAGATGGGGAGTTTGAAGATTAAAAACCATCCACCAGCAATGAAGGAGATGTGCAAATTCTAAAAATGCACCCTTGTTGCTAAATTACGGTCCCATAATAGTAAGTAGTTATCTAAATATCCTTTCAAAAAATGCCTATAGCTATCTATTAAGTGTTTTCAACATTATTTATAGTTAAATAAAGCTAATTGTATACCATTTTCAGATGGAGAGGGATAGCACAGATGTTCAAGAAATGGTGTAAATGAGACAAGAAATGGAACAGGAGACATGAAATGGAACAGGAGACATGAAATGGAACAGGAGACATGAAATGGAACAGGAGACATGAAATGGAACAGGAGACATGAAATGGAACAGGAGACATGAAATGGAACAGGAGACATGAAATGGAACAGGAGACATGAAATGGAACAGGAGACATGAAATGGAACAAGAGACATGAAATGGAACAAGAGACATGAAATGGAACAAGAGACATGAAATGGAACAAGAGACATGAAATGGAACAAGAGACATGAAATGGAACAAGAGACATGAAATGGAACAAGAGACATGAAATGGAACAAGAGACATGAAATGGAACAAGAGACATGAAATGGAACAAGAGACATGAAATGGAACAAGAGACATGAAATGGAACAAGAGACATGAAGTGGAACAAGAGACATGAAGTGGAACAAGAGACATGAAGTGGAACAAGAGACATGAAGTGGAACAAGAGACATGAAGTGGAACAAGAGACATGAAGTGGAACAAGAGACATGAAGTGGAACAAGAGACATGAAGTGGAACAAGAGACATGAAGTGGAACAAGAGACATGAAGTGGAACAAGAGACATGAAGTGGAACAAGAGACATGAAGTGGAACAAGAGACATGAAGTGGAACAGGAGACATGAAGTGGAACAGGAGACATGAAATGGAACAGGAGACATGAAATGGAACAGGAGACATGAAATGGAACAGGAGACATGAAATGGAACAGGAGACATGAAATGGAACAGGAGACATGAAATGGAACAGGAGACATGAAATGGAACAGGAGACATGAAATGGAACAAGAGACATGAAATGGAACAAGAGACATGAAATGGAACAAGAGACATGAAATGGAACAAGAGACATGAAATGGAACAAGAGACATGAAATGGAACAAGAGACATGAAATGGAACAAGAGACATGAAATGGAACAAGAGACATGAAATGGAACAAGAGACATGAAATGGAACAAGAGACATGAAATGGAACAAGAGACATGAAATGGAACAAGAGACATGAAATGGAACAAGAGACATGAAATGGAACAAGAGACATGAAGTGGAACAAGAGACATGAAGTGGAACAAGAGACATGAAGTGGAACAAGAGACATGAAGTGGAACAAGAGACATGAAGTGGAACAAGAGACATGAAGTGGAACAAGAGACATGAAGTGGAACAAGAGACATGAAGTGGAACAAGAGACATGAAGTGGAACAAGAGACATGAAGTGGAACAAGAGACATGAAGTGGAACAAGAGACATGAAGTGGAACAAGAGACATGAAGTGGAACAGGAGACATGAAGTGGAACAGGAGACATGAAGTGGAACAGGAGACATGAAGTGGAACAGAAGACATGAAGTGGAACAGGAGACATGAAGTGGAACAGGAGACATGAAGTGGAACAGGAGACATGAAGTGGAACAGGAGACATGAAGTGGAACAGGAGACATGAAGTGGAACAGGAGACATGAAGTGGAACAGGAGACATGAAGTGGAACAGGAGACATGAAGTGGAACAGGAGACATGAAGTGGAACAGGAGACATGAAGTGGAACAGGAGACATGAAGTGGAACAGGAGACATGAAGTGGAACAGGAGACATGAAGTGGAACAGGAGACATGAAGTGGAACAGGAGACATGAAGTGGAACAGGAGACATGAAGTGGAACAGGAGAAGACTAATGAAGTGGAACAGGAGAAGACTAATGAAGTGGAACAGGAGAAGACTAATGAAGTGGAACAGGAGAAGACTAATGAAGTGGAACAGGAGAAGACTAATGAAGTGGAACAAGAGAAGACTAATGAAGTGGAACAGGAGAAGACTAATGAAGTGGAACAGGAGAAGACTAATGAAGTGGAACAGGAGAAGACTAATGAAGTGGAACAGGAGAAGACTAATGAAGTGGAACAGGAGAAGACTAATGAAGTGGAACAGGAGAAGACTAATGAAGTGGAACAGGAGAAGACTAATGAAGTGGAACAGGAGAAGACTAATGAAGTGGAACAGGAGAAGACTAATGAAGTGGAACAGGAGAAGACTAATGAAGTGGAACAGGAGAAGACTAATGAAGTGGAACAGGAGAAGACTAATGAAGTGGAACAGGAGAAGACTAATGAAGTGGAACAGGAGAAGACTAATGAAGTGGAACAGGAGAAGACTAATGAAGTGGAACAGGAGAAGACTAATGAAGTGGAACAGGAGAAGACTAATGAAGTGGAACAGGAGAAGACTAATGAAGTGGAACAGGAGAAGACTAATGAAGTGGAACAGGAGAAGACTAATGAAGTGGAACAGGAGAAGACTAATGAAGTGGAACAGGAGAAGACTAATGAAGTGGAACAGGAGAAGACTAATGAAGTGGAACAGGAGAAGACTAATGAAGTGGAACAGGAGAAGACTAATGAAGTGGAACAGGAGAAGACTAATGAAGTGGAACAGGAGAAGACTAATGAAGTGGAACAGGAGAAGACTAATGAAGTGGAACAGGAGAAGACTAATGAAGTGGAGGAGAAGAAGACTAATGAAGTGGAGCAAGAGGAGACTGCTAATTGGAGATGTATGAATAAGGGGAGAAGACTGATGTTGAGAATGAGCTGTAGGTCAGATGAGAGAGTACAATTATCAGACTATGAGTTTAGATAGTTATTTTCAAGAGGCTACCTCTAGGTAGGCCTTCTTCTCATTATGTTTTTGTTGTTTGTACAGTTTGGCTCTTTTTTCTGCTCTGTTATTTATTTTTTTCACTTCTTTCCTCTTGGAAGAAAGACTGACTGTGTAGGTCTCTTATCCATGGGTAAGCAGACTGACTGTGTAGGTCTCTTATCCATGGGTAAGCAGACTGACTGTGTAGGTCTCTTATCCATGGGTAAGCAGACTGACTGTGTAGGTCTCTTATCCATGGGTAAGCAGACTGACTGTGTAGGTCTCTTATCCATGGGTAAGCAGACTGACTGTGTAGGTCTCTTATCCATGGGTAAGCAGACTGACTGTGTAGGTCTCTTATCCATGGGTAAGCAGACTGACTGTGTAGGTCTCTTATCCATGGGTAAGCAGACTGACTGTGTAGTTCTCTTATCCATGGGTAAGCAGACTGACTGTGTAGTTCTTTTATCCATGGGTAAGCAGACTGACTGTGTAGTTCTTTTATCCATGGGTAAGCAGACTGACTGTGTAGTTCTCTTATCCATGGGTAAGCAGACTGACTGTGTAGTTCTTTTATCCATGGGTAAGCAGACTGACTGTGTAGTTCTTTTATCCATGGGTAAGCAGACTGACTGTGTAGTTCTTTTATCCATGGGTAAGCAGACTGACTGTGTAGTTCTCTTATCCATGGGTAAGCAGACTGACTGTGTAGTTCTCTTATCCATGGGTAAGCAGACTGACTGTGTAGTTCTTTTATCCATGGGTAAGCAGACTGACTGTGTAGTTCTTTTATCCATGGGTAAGCAGACTGACTGTGTAGTTCTTTTATCCATGGGTAAGCAGACTGAATGCATAGGTTCTTTATTCTTGGGTAAGCAGATTGGTTGTGTAGGTCTCTTATCCATTTGTGTCTATTCGTGCCATCCTTGCGTTGTGTCGACATGGTCACAGGGATGGCCGAGTAGTCAACTTGGTGCATGAAGACTACTTTCACGGTCCCCTCTTCTACGAGGTCTTCTTTTCTTCATGTCTCTTTGGGATATCTCTTGAACCCCATGCTTAATAATAAATATAATTTCTTTGTTCGTTCTATTCAAGAGGATAAGTCTTCATTGTTGATTCTACGTAGTTATAGGTAGCTTCATTTTCATAAAAAAAAAAAAAATATCATATATGAAAATTTATGAATTTTTCTTTCCACCCAAATAAATTTCTTAAAACACTGGAATAAGAGCCTAAATATATTTTGAGTCAATTAATAAAAATAGTAATTCTACTAGTCCCCGTAAACAGAAAATTTGACCATTTTAAGAAAAACTTTATTTTTTAACTTGGATATATAGATTTGTAGATATTTCATGATTCATCAATAGGTTTATGACCATATGCAAATAAAATTCATTATAGCTATAGCTTATATTTGCACAATGTTTAATGTGTATGAGTTATTAGAGTTATAACATGATATTAATTTTTAATCACTTAGGTCCTTAATACACCTGAGAATGGAGATGTAAAGAAAGGATGGTTATGAGAATAAAAACAGCTGCTTAAAAAATTATCAGACTAATCTAATATATTTTATGCAGAGAAACCATTTTGAAATCACAGATGATTGTTGTAACTGTGCGAGTTAATTCAAAAATGATGAAAAGTTTCTTAGTCTTTACCTTGCAGACACTCATCACCAGGGCTGGGACAATATGACCTAAAAACTATAGATCCCGAGAATATCATAGACGAAACTAAATGAAATGGTATCGAATACTATATACCGCTGGTGTAGAACCATTCAATACGCTTTAATATTCTCCGTCTATAATATTTTTGGGATCTATTGTTTTTAGGTCATATTGTCCCAGCCCTGCTCATCACTATACTATGGGAATGCTGGAAAAAGGAGAACTAGCACTTCAAACATAGCTATCAGAAGTTAGAAATATAAAATGATTTATTATTGGACTATATACATTGCTGACCATCGAAGTATTCAATATCTACTTAGATAGAACAACAAAATTAATTACCATCCTTCACAAAGTATATACAATACTTCATTGGGCAATAATAAACGCTCTTTGATAATTTTTAGAGCATTTATAAAACTCTAGTGGTCTAATATGTTTTGTACGTATATCATTATATGGTATAATTCCGTTTGAATGAATGCCATATGATACCCACAATCAATTTCTTGAAGTAAAACTAGGTTCTATTCATCTAAAACAACGCAATTTCAATGGAGTAATTAAGAGATGTGTAACAATATTACTAATATGTTCGGTTCTATTATAAAGTTGCATTATATATATATATATAAGAAATTTTCCACAATAAACTTATGCAATTATAAAAGAACACTATACCTTTATGAAATATTCTCTCAACTAAAACAGACGGTTATTAAATGATTATTGTATCAAATATATTTCATTTAAACTATTATGAAATTGTTAATAATTGTAATAAGATTAGTAAACAGTTAACAAAAAATTATATCATTTACCTATGAATTCTAAAAAATTAAACGAGTTTTCTTCATAATTCCCTCTGTCGAGGTGGCAACAGGCGGGAAACATTTAGGCGCTAGCGGGAATAATTAAGAATTGTTCCCGCGCGTGTATAATTTGCGGGAATAATTTCTCCATGCGGGAATAATCGCAAATACTAGTGTCTAGCAGCCAATAGCAACGGCTGTGCGGGAATAACACAATATTTGAGTATTATTATTATTATTATTGTATAAATTATTATTATTATATATAAATCATGGTAACAAGATCTACTAGCTGTAATATATTGCAAGTAAGTTTCTCTGGTAATCCATGGTTTTAGTCAGCATTGTCAATTAGTGTAAATAGATGCTATCAATCATTTTCGATCAATTTTGTTTCGGTCAATTCTCCATTCGATCAATTGTTGTGCGATCAATTTTCCTTTAGATCAATTTTCCATTCGACCAATTTTCCTTTCGACCAATTTTCCTTTCGATCAATTTTCCTTTCGATCAATTTTCCATTCGACCAATTTTCCATTCGATCAATTTTCCATTCGACCAATTTTCCATTCGATCAATTTTCCATTCCATCAATTGCTTTCGATAAATTGTTTTCGGTCAATTGCTTTCGATCAATTTTCCGGATCCCAATTATATCATACTGCAATAGTACGTATAATAAATTTGTGTAAAACTTTGGCAATTTTTGAAATCCATCAGTATATTAAATTTCCAATCGAACACATGTTTATATATCAAATTTCCAGTTAGTAAATCATCCATATGATTTGCCACTAAGATAAATTTAATTAAGCACTAGTGCTGTTAGAAGAAGTATGATTAATAAGTTATATTTGAACAATATATAATAATCAAATATTGAATGAACTAGTTTCCTGAAATGATAATCTACAATGACATGAGAAGAATCATCTTCAACATTGGCGATACAATTTTTTCTTTTAAAATAATCCATTTGTATCACAATAACAATTACATACCCGAATTAGTGACTCTTACATATTAATTGAGGCTATAATATCTATATAAATCACCGTCAATATTTTAGGGTAGATTTTGAAACAACCAACCCTTCGATCTGAGCTTGATTTACGGCATTGAACGAATCAATAGATCTATAAACATACAATATTGGAAAAATATATTTGGAAGATCGTCAAGTTAAAATGCAATAGAAGGACACAGAGAGAGCAATGTTCCAGTGGCACAAAGTACCTCAGAGCTAATAGAGACAGTTTGGAAGCATGCAAAGTCATTACTTCTACTTTGATACTAAATGGTTGGTTCTAGGTAAATTCCCCCGCGGAAAATTCCACCATGGAAAGTTCCACTAAGAAAGGTCCACCGCTGGAAAGTTTGTTAAGTTTTGCTCCTTAATTAGGGGTCTATAAGTTATTTCTACTCCTATGTTCTACTATAGACGAGATGAATAATTAAGACTTTTCGCCAAGAGCAACTTAAGTCTCCAGGTTCTATCATTTTTCTTATTTAAGCTATATGAAACTGATTCCAAATGGTAAAGGTTGGTTTGAAAGGTATTTAACAGGAAAGGAACAGTAAAAACACCCATGGTTGGTTTTAGAATTAAATGTATTTTAAGTACATTGGAGGGTACAGTTCTAAGACTTTAACACAAGTCTTTTAAAGTAAAGGAAGATGGGTTAACTCAACACATGGTCAGAAATGTTACAAGTTTCCTAACTATTAATTAAGTATTTAAATTAGAATAATTTAAATGCTTACTTAAGTAATTACAGAATTCCTTTTAAATCAGTTAAGTCCGCGAGAATTGCTATTCCAGGCAATTTTTACAAACTTATATTTCTAAGTTATATAAATGAGTTAAAAAGTTCATGAAGTTATATAAATGATTTACAAATTTTTAAAGTTATTTTCTGAGTTACAAGTTATAAAGTTATGTTTTGAGTTACAAATTATATTAGCGGCTTACATCAAAAACTATTCGTTCATAATTATATTCGAGCTCTTAGCAAGAATAACACAATCATAAATTTAAATGGCATTTCCTATTGAACAGTTGTGCACGATTAAAAGGATTATAAAAGATTATCATAAAGATTAAGATTATAAAAATGTAAGTCTGAGTTATTAGCTATAGTTTTTTAGTGTATTAATAATTTATTTATTACTTTGAATAGATCGATTGTTGATAAAGTTCCACCACGGAATATTCCACCGACGGAAAATTCCACAACGGAAGATTCCACTGCATAATACTGGATTTCATTTACAGAAGGTATTACATTTAATAAAAACTGATTTAAGGAAAAAAAGCGTTTTAGTGGTAACCGAACAACATTTCATTAGTTAAAAAGTTAAGAAATGATAAGAATATGATATGCTAAGTCGAGGCCTAAGAAACAATGAAACAATGAAACAAATTAATTGAGGAGTCAAAGAAACATAATATACATTAAAAGAATTAAAAGTAGGTATTACGTGTATACTTATTCAAGCCCTTTTATAAATTCCTGCATATTGCAGGACCTTTTCGGGCAAGTTTAGATAATATTGGTAATATGAAAAATAAAGCTAGGATAATTAAATGTTAAATGGATAAAGAGTAAATGAAAATTAAAAAAAATAAGGCTATTAAAGATGCATGTTAAATGGATAAAGAGTAAATGAAAATTAAAAAAATAAGGCTATTAAAGATGCATGTTAAATGGATAAAGAGTAAATGAAAATTAAAAAATAAGGCTATTATAGATGCATGTTAAATGGATAAAGAGTAAATGAAAATTAGAAAATAAGGCTATTGTAGATGCATGTTAAATGGATAAAGAGTAAATGAAAATTAAAAAATAAGGCTATTATAGATAAATGTTAAATGGATAAAGAGCAAATGAAAATTGAAAAATAAGGCTATTATAGATAACTGTTAAATGGATAAAGGATAGATGGAACACAAGGATGAGTGTTAATATGTACATACAGTTTTATAATTAAAATGTTCGCCTATATGATAAACTACAAAAAAATACATTCCAGTAATCGCAAAAACATATCAAAAAATACATATTTTCGAGGCTATGATGTTTCAACATATTGGTCAATCAGATAACTCTTCAATGACCGTTTAAATATTGCAACTGAAGGAGAGTTCTTTATTTGAGGTGGCAATGCATTCCAAAATTTCGGACCACTAAAACTAATACTATGTCTTGACAGTGTGAGTCTGGGATAATGAACAACTGGATCATTAGCCTGCCTAGTTCTATAATGATAATCAGGGAGCCTAAATGAGGATAAGTTTTTATACATGTAGACGCCAAGCAGAAATTTATGAACATCACGCACCTTCAGTATATTAGTACGAACAAAAAGGGGATTGGTGTGCGCTAAAAACTCACTTCCCGTTATAATTCTAATTACTTTCTTCTGTAACATTCCTATAGTATTGAGATGACTATCATACGTTTCACCCCACACTAAGTTACAGTACAATATATATGGGTAGAATAAACTGTAATATACTGAGATTAAGGACTTTTGCGGCATAAACTGACTCAACCTATATAAGATACCAACAACTTTAGATAACTTACTCGAAAGAGAATTCAAATGAATATTGAACTTCAGCCTGCTATCCAGATCCACCCCCAGAAACCTTGTACTGCAACAAAAGTCAATCCTTGCTTCATTAATAAAGATGTTAGATTGAACAAGATTTGATGAGAGGACATTTGAAAATAGGAGCAAATTAGTTTTTGCGGCATTTAAGGATACCCTATTCGCAAAAGTCCACGAAGACAATTTTTCAAGATGTACATTTAGGGAATTTGTAAGACTAATATAATCTTCGTGGGTTGCGGTTAGCGTAGTATCATCAGCAAAGAGGGTAGTTTTTAAATCAGGAAAAACACTTGGGAGTTCATTTACGTAAATAAGGTATAATAAAGGTCCTAGTACGCTTCCTTGAGGAACACCACTCGAAACACGCAACTCCTCAGAAAAGGATGACCCAATTTTGACACGCTGCCTACGTCCCGACAAATACGAAGCAAACCATTTGTGGGCCAAACCGCGTACACCATATAGATTCAATTTATCAAGTAAAATATTATGGTTAACTGTATCAAAAGCCTTGCTGAAGTCTATGAAAACGCTTACAGCATGCTTT
The DNA here is from genome assembly GCA_947561585.1 of Caprella mutica. Lineage (NCBI taxonomy): Eukaryota > Metazoa > Arthropoda > Malacostraca > Amphipoda > Caprellidae > Caprella > Caprella mutica. The sequence goes on along the minus strand of CANNZV010003183.1, from coordinate 38,591 downwards.
TTGTTATCTAAGCAGTCATACAAATAATCGGTATAATTCAACAACGCATCTACTGTTGATAAACCCTTCCTAAAGCCGTATTGATCAGGAGTTATAATGTTGAATTTAACAAAGAAATCCATCAGTCTCACTGCTACACACTTTTCAATTATTTTGCTAAATAGAGGTAACAGAGAAATTGGGCGATAGTTCCCGACATCAGTCACTTCACCCTTCTTGTGAATAGGAACTACAACAGCAGATTTAAATATATCGGGAAACACGCCATTCTTCAATGACATGTTAATAATTTTCGAAAAATGAGCACCAACCATCCCACTAACTGACTTCAAAACGCTAGTAGAAATTGTTCAATATTATTTTTTTTATTTTTTAAAGACTTTATGATCAATTCACATTCGCCACGAGTCACAGGACTTAGGAAGATGGAAGATTGTATGTTATAATTGACATAATGAAGAGGAGATTCGTTAATAACTGGAATAGATCTATCAATATTTGCAGATATACTAGAAAAATATGAGTTAAATAATCGAGAGATGTCATCAGATTGTGTGATTTCAACTCCATCATAAATAATACTCTCAACTGCACATTTTTTTTTGCTATAAGAGATAATCTTTGTAATCGCCTTCCAAGTCCTTCCAACATCACTACTGCATCCATCAAAAACATTACGGTAGTGCTCCTTCTTTGCTTTTTTAACTAATACGTTCACTCTATTCCTAATAATTTTATTTTCTGACTCACTGATAAGTCCCAATTTGAACCGTTTAAACGCAATAGACTTTTCCTTAATTTTATCCAGAATAGAAGGTGTGAGCCATGGTTTTGAGAAACGCTTTCTTCCAATATATTTGATTTTTAAGGGGAAACAAGAACAATACAGTTCATTTAAACGCTTCAAGTAATTTACACAAACAACATCCACGTCATCAGATAAAAACAAAGAATCCCAATCTTCTCGCTCCACCCGCCTAGAAAAGTTCTCCTTATTACCATCATTGACTAAACGAAAACATATTTTTATTTTATCATCAGAGCACACTCCACCATTCGCAAGGAACGAAATGAAAGTTGGACAATGATCAGTTCCGTCATACAAAATGATACCTGACTTCACCATCTCTGCGGAGCTTGCAGTAATCCATATATGATCTAATAGGGAATGAAGTTGATTTAACAATGCTGGAGGAAAGCGAGTGGGCTCTGTTATAATAGGTAAAAGATGAAACGAATGCATCACAGTGGAAAACTCAGTAATATTCGCGCTATAGAGATCGAGCAAATTAATATTAAAATCCCCCAAGATACAAATATTCATATTCGAGGACAAACCATTCACCACATCACTCAACTGTGCAATAAATTCAGGGATAGTTCCCGAATGAGGTCTATACACAGCCAGAATAATGTATTTGATGCCCCCGACATATATCTCAACTGTACACGACTCCATAACATCTGAGCTTATGCATAATTCACTCACCCTCTTAACCCTTATAGACTCGCTACAAAATACTGACACTCCCCCACCCCGCCTCTCACTTCGAAAAGTGTGGAATGACTCGTACCCATCTACATTCACTGCAGTAGAAAGCCATGTCTCAGTGAGTACTAAAATATCAGGATACGAATGTAGAGAAGACAACATTGCTTCAAAAGTGTCAAAGTTTTTGTTAAAGCTTCTTATATTGTAATTGATCACAGTAAATGCTTCCTCTGGTGTAGAATCATTATATTCATTAACAGTATAATATTGGGATTGGGTATTTTCCTCCGGGCGAACGTGATCAAATAAATTAAGATCAGGGTCGACGTCATTTAAATTTACAGAGCCCAGGGCATGGTTAGAGTAGGCAGGGCGTGGTTAGAGTAGGCAGAGACACAAAACCTAAGAGCAGAAGGAGAAGCACGGGACTCGAGAGTAGAACACAGAGCAGATACAAGAGACTTCGGAGCAGCAGACACAAAAGCGAGAGGGCAGTGGAACACCAGAGTAACATAAGGCACCACAGGGTAGCAAAACACAGTAAAATCAGGCACCACAAAGTAGCGGAACACGCAACATTAGGGTATTGTTCTTGTGCACCCGGGAGTACAAGATGAGATAGTTAGTAGCACAGGAGACAGGTGAGTAGCACAGGAGACAGGTGAGTAGCACAGGAGACAGGTGAGTAGCACAGGAGACAGGTGAGTAGCACAGGAGACAGGTGAGTAGCACAGGAGACAGGTGAGTAGCACAGGAGACAGGTGAGTAGCACAGGAGACGGGTGAATAGCACAGGAGACGGGTGAGTAGCACAGGAGACAGGTGAGTAGCACAGGAGACAGGTGAGTAGCACAGGAGACAGGTCCCCTTTAAACATATATATGTTGGAACTGAAATCAAGGATACTATTTTTCAAATAAATTTTATTTTATATATATTATCTATTTATATTTCAATTTAAATCTGCGACGGTAAAAGGTGGAATTAAAAAATAAAATTTCACATTTACTGAAATAAAATGTTTATAAAATATAAAATTACAAAGCTAAAACTTTCTGAAACTGTTCAATAATCTCTATTGAAGCTATTACAAAATAAAGTTTAAATATAATGCATTTCAACTAAATTATAAACATAGGGTTAAACAAGTAAATTGCGGTACATTAACTAGCTTTTACCTGAAACCACAGACATACGAATAAAAATCATATCTTAAAAACAATTAAGATGAATAAATCATATGACGTATAGAATTTCTTTTGATATTCAACATCTTAATATAAATTCAGTTCAGCAAGATTTAGTCTTTAGAGACTAAAGAAATAGACATTAAAACGTTATTGTCATGTTACTGTTTAATATTAAGACTTTCAATAATTAATATAGCTACCGAACAAAATTTATTTTTTGTATCAAATTTAAAATCTGAACTTTAGTGTTTCAGTTGTAAAATACAGATTCAAGAAGCTAAATTAGCAGTGTTGCCACATCAGCGTCATTTTCTGTCACGATTAACCAGTTTAATATTTAATGCCTATATAATGAATTAATAAAATGTTTTGCATTTAAAAGGAGGATTTGTTCATTTAAAATTATACAACAGCTAGATTTTGAAATACATTTTAAAATGAAATGATTATTTATACTGTTCGTTTGTTCATTTTTTTTCAAAAAGGTGGATTGTTCCACGGTGGAAAATTCCACATCTGGCATTTAACGCCGGTGGAATCTCCCATGGTGGAATCTTCCTGGTGGAACTTTCCGCGGGAGAACTTCCTGCGGTGGAATTTACCGGCCACGAAATGGTTGTATGGTATAGAAGATTCATCATTGTAATAAAAACATGTTGGTAATTAATACAGCAATACAACATTTTAGTTAGTAAAACTGTTTTAGTGCAGAATGGTTATTACCCGATTTAGTACATTAACAGTTAACTATTAGAGCATATCTATGAACATATTTAATGTTCTCAAATAAAGACACAATAAATCTCTCAGATTAAAGATAGATTCAAGGAATAATAACTTTGTTTATGACCATTATCGAATACTCTCAGGTATCAGGAAGATGAAAGTCTCATAAACAATATATTTTTAGAAAGTTGGACGAAAACAAATCCAAAGAGTTTCGTTATTTTTCGACTGTAGAAGTGACCGGAGAATTTTAGCCGCTGTTATGTTTACTCAAACCAGCTCGTAAATCATGGGAATTAAAACTCTGGGATTGAGTGACTATGGATGAAATTTTAAAAGTTATTTTATGAAAGAGGAACTGCATTGTATTGAGAGATGACAATGCATTTTGTGATGATGTGAATTGCTCTTTGTGGTGGTGTGAGCTGCACTTTGTGATGGAGTGAATTGCACTGTGTGATGATGTGAACTGCACTGTGTAATGGAGTGAACTGTACTGTGAGAGATGAGTCACTGTACTGTGAGGGATGAGTCACTGCATTGTGAGGTATGAGTCACAGCACAGTGAGGTATGAGCCACTGCACTGTGAGGTACGAGTCACTGCACTGTGAGGGATGAGTTACTGCAGTGTGAGAGATTAGTCACTGCACTTTGTGATGGTAGAACATACCGTTTATTATTATTTCTAATAGTAAAGTCTGTATCATTTCTATTTCCTTGAGTAAACAATCTGCTCAAACGCTGTATAATTTACATAATAAATCCCATTTGCCTTGGGTTTCTATCCTCGCTATGATAACACAAATGAAATCATTCTCAATAGCTCCTTCATAAATAACATACCTGCTGTTGATGACGAACAACAAATACGTTGCTGTCAGTATGATGTCGAGTTGAGTCAACTCATTTGCGGTAATTAGTGTTTACTTTCATTGTCGTTAGGGGACTTGGTGTACCTGAAAAGTGCAGAATAGCTCTATCTAGCGGTACAGATTGCGACTTTATTTAGTTTTCCACTGTTCTTATCTGAAGTAATTCACAAAAATTAATACTGTTTCAACTTACTGTTTACTTTTTCAAGTTATTAATACAATAATTTCCTTGATTAAACTCTCATTAAAATCGGTAGAATTTGAGAGTTTATTTGTATCAAATATTGACTGAGAAATCGAGTGTTAGGGCTGATGAGGAGAGAAAAAAATTAGAGAGAGGAACAAAGCATTAGTAGAGAGAAGGGTACAAATGAGTGAGTAAGAGTGGCTCTTAAAGAGTGAGGGACAAATATTAGATTTAAGGAGAAATAAAAATACACAGAGCAGAATGATTGAGTTGTTTTATTGGTTCCATCGGCAGTTTTGCGTTTTTTAGTTTTATATCTCATTAGTTTCCATTTATAAAAGGAATTTCAAACTTTCATATTAAGAAGTTAGCAAAATCTTGGAAAGAAACACTAAAAAATAGGCAATTATGTCTCTACCGATATTCATATTTACTCAGTTGTTTATTCTCTAAAAGTAAATACCACGCAGAGGGAACAGGTTTCTGGTTGTCCAATTCCCTTGAATCATTTTCGATATTTCAGTCGTGAGGCAGTCTGTGGCATTCGTGTTGGTGTCGAATATTTAGTTTGAATACTTCAAAGGGATGCGTTAGGGTAGCAAAAAATATAAATTGTAGCATTTGATAGGCTGCAGGAATATTTCTGTAACGGCTTTATTATTATTATTAACTATCAGATATTTGTGATGATGTACCATCAGATGAAAGAGTCACTGCATGATGGTAGTTTCTCAAATCACAGTTTTCCAATTTCAATTGTTTTCAAATCTTCTGAATTGGTCATCGAGTACCCAGACCATCTTAAATTATCTACAAGCAATAAAGTTTCTTTTAGTAAAGGTGAAATTACTAAATTTGTAAAAAAACATCACAGATAACACTTCGACTGTACATATATATTCTAATAATTACTTTCCATGCTGCTTTATATTCAATATATCGACTATCAAATTCCGAAACCTTATAGTTATTGAATTTCATCTTATGACTCTAAATTATTTACTTTCTATATTATATATCATTTACAGTTCTAGAATATTGAATGTATTCTTCAGTAAATTTTTCTATTTCAGTATATATTTCTAATAGTTTATATTTAAAAACGAAATAAACATACACATATTTATATAAATATTTTATTAATTACTCTATATAAAATATCGCCTCTTTCTGAGATTGCAGCGCCTTTGGTGGCAAAGTTTGTACACAGAATGTTCCCAGTTTTGAAAAGACTATTCGTCAGCAACAAAAGATAAGAATTGCATTTAAACTTCAGTCATTTGCATCGAGTGCTTTGAAGCAAACAAATTGTCCTCTCTCATCCCTCAAACCTGTCTCAATATTCTCTATTTGTAGGTAACGAATTGTCCTCTCTCACCCCTCAAACCTCTCTCAATATTCTATATTTGTAGCTAACGAATTGTCCTCTCTCACCCCTCAAACCTCTTTCCATATTCTCTATTTGTAGCTAACGAATTGTCCTCTCTCACCCCTCAAACCTCTGTCAATATTCTCTATTTGTAGGTAACGAATTGTCCTCTCTCACCCCTCAAACCTCTTTCCATATTCTCTATTTGTAGCTAACGAATTGTCCTCTCTCACCCCTCAAACCTCTTTCCATATTCTCTATTTGTAGCTAACGAATTTTCCTCTCTCACCCCTCAAACCTCTGTCAATATTCTCTAATTGCAGCAAACGAATTGTCCCCTCTCACCCTCAAACCTCTGTCAATATTCTCTATTTGCAGCAAACGAATTGTGCTCTCTCACCCCTCAAACCTCTCTCAATATTCTCTATTTGTAGCCAACGAATTGTCCTCTCTCACCCCTCAAACCTCTTTCCATATTCTCTATTTGTAGCTAACAAATTGTCCTCTCTCACCCCTCAAACCTCTTTCCATATTCTCTATTTGTAGCTAACAAATTGTCCCCTCTCACCCCTCAAACCTCTGTCAATATTCTCTATTTGCAGCAAACGAATTGTCCCCTCTCACCCTCAAACCTCTGTCAATATTCTCTATTTGCAGCAAACGAATTGTGCTCTCTCACCCCTCAAACCTCTCTCAATATTCTCTATTTGTAGGTAACGAATTGTCCTCTCTCACCCCTCAAACCTCTGTCAATATTCTCTATTTGTAGGTAACGAATTGTCCTCTCTCACCCCTCAAACCTCTTTCCATATTCTCTATTTGTAGCTAACGAATTGTCCTCTCTCACCCCTCAAACCTCTGTCAATATTCTCTATTTGCAGCAAACGAATTGTCCCCTCTCACCCTCAAACCTCTGTCAATATTCTCTATTTGCAGCAAACGAATTGTCCCCTCTCACCCTCAAACCTCTGTCAATATTCTCTATTTGTAGCTAACGAATTGTCCTCTCTCACCCCTCAAACCTCTGTCAATATTCTCTATTTGTAGGTAACGAATTGTCCTCTCTCACCCCTCAAACCTCTTTCCATATTCTCTATTTGTAGCTAACGAATTGTCCTCTCTCACCCCTCAAACCTCTTTCCATATTCTCTATTTGTAGCTAACGAATTGTCCTCTCTCACCCCTCAAACCTCTGTCAATATTCTCTATTTGCAGCAAACGAATTGTCCCCTCTCACCCTCAAACCTCTGTCAATATTCTCTATTTGCAGCAAACGAATTGTGCTCTCTCACCCCTCAAACCTCTCTCAATATTCTCTATTTGTAGCCAACGAATTGTCCTCTCTCACCCCTCAAACCTCTTTCCATATTCTCTATTTGTAGCTAACAAATTGTCCTCTCTCACCCCTCAAACCTCTTTCCATATTCTCTATTTGTAGCTAACGAATTGTCCTCTCTCACCCCTCAAACCTCTGTCAATATTCTCTATTTGCAGCAAACGAATTGTCCCCTCTCACCCTCAAACCTCTGTCAATATTCTCTATTTGCAGCAAACGAATTGTGCTCTCTCACCCCTCAAACCTCTCTCAATATTCTCTATTTGTAGCCAACGAATTGTCCTCTCTCACCCCTCAAACCTCTTTCCATATTCTCTATTTGTAGCTAACAAATTGTCCTCTCTCACCCCTCAAACCTCTGTCAATATTCTCTATTTGCAGCAAACGAATTGTCCCCTCTCACCCTCAAACCTCTGTCAATATTCTCTATTTGCAGCAAACGAATTGTGCTCTCTCACCCCTCAAACCTCTCTCAATATTCTCTATTTGTAGCCAACGAATTGTCCTCTCTCACCCCTCAAACCTCTTTCCATATTCTCTATTTGTAGCTAACAAATTGTCCCCTCTCACCCCTCAAACCTCTGTCAATATTCTCTATTTGCAGCAAACGAATTGTCCCCTCTCACCCTCAAACCTCTGTCAATATTCTCTATTTGCAGCAAACGAATTGTGCTCTCTCACCCCTCAAACCTCTCTCATTATTCTCTCTTTGTAGCAAACGAATTATCTTATCTCACCTCTTATACCTCTCTCAATATATAAGATTTTTATGTTTCGAATTTGAAAAGTTTACTGAAATTCACAAAAATTCGTGCACGAAATCTCTTGGATATGACATTGACTTTAAAATATCCATTAACAAATTACTTCAACAACTTACATTTCAATAAATTTTCCACAAATTATTTTTATATTGAAATGTAGCATCATGATATTATAGTATAATTCAATAAAATATAAACTAAGTTACAGCTCAATTCAACAAGATTTTTCCTCTTGTTGCACAGCCCAAGACACTCTAACTTCATAGGAGATCACAGGAGAAATTTATTGGTTCAATACATAATCCAAGAGATTTCTGGAATTTTCAAAGATTGGATGGCAAGAAACTGTGAATTGTTTTGATTGTTTGGCGAGTAAAATACTATCCTCTCAGTTTAGAAACTTACCTTCCTTTCCAAGTCTTACTCAATTATAGCCAAGACATTTCCTTCCCAAAATGACTAAGAGTTGCTACCTCCTCTCCTTCAAATTCAATGTATCGATATTCAGTTTTCGAAAGCTTATTGTTATTGCATGCCTTATTGAACACTAAATTATTTACTTACCAAGAATAACAGAGACGCTTATGATATATTTTAGAGAGAAAATAGGATATCCAGACTCTGAAAGATAGAATCTCGAGAAAATTTGTTGGTTCATTATATTGTAGTAAAGATTGCGATTAATGTCATAATTTAGTTTAAATTCTGTCTGGTTACTGAAGAAAATGTAAGAATATTATTTTACTCGAGTTTACTGCCACATCCTTTTTGAAATTTAATATAGTTTATTTATAACCCAAAGAAGAATATGAGACATCGCCAGTTCCTGTCTTTATAATATTTTTATTAGATGCAAGCAGTCCAGAAGGAACGACAAATATAAAGATTCTTTCTGTGATTCTTTCCAGTCACCTGAACGCGCTCACGTGAATACAAAAAAAAGTTTGAAGAAAAGAGATGTGACTTCTTTTGTCACATTTGGTATATGGCATAAATAATTATTTACCCCATACAGTAAAGCATACAGTTGCAATGGTCTCCAATTAGGCTGATACAGTAGAGTTTGATATAAAAACGAACTTTGATACATCCCAGAGTATTAGGATTTCTCTTTTGTATAGAAAAGCAATGCATATTTTTCGCGTAATTTACCGATTTCAATAATATAGGAAATGCGTTGCACGTTGCCGACCTTAATCCGCCTAATACCTAGCGTACGTCCGTACCTAAATTTTATTTGTTATGAAATTTTATTCTAATATACATATGTGTCATCAAGCAATCCTGAAGAATGCAGTACACACTACCAAGCTACAGGATGCAATATTACAACAAAATACATGGTGGCCATTTAAAAAAAATCTTTATTCATATATAGATATAAAAAGGATACTTTGAGAAATTCAGCAAAGATGATGAAAAATAACTGTGTTCGATACACTTTTTCCGATTTCGTAATAAATAAAAAAAAGATATTAGTGCAAGCTCCGTATTATGTGATTAAGAGGTTTATGAACGCGAAGTGCATTCTCGAGATTGTGTAAATCGGAAAATTGTGCGGAACACGTACATATGTAATATTAAACTTTAATTATTTTTGCCATCCATCAAGGTTTGATGATTGTTGAACTAGCCTGCCTTAGTCGGAAATATTTCACTTTTTATTGCACTCTTGATTTTCACTGAAGCGCTAGTAAAACGAAGCTACTGTAAGTAAGTAAGTCTTGATTTTCAGTATTTATACTGTTAAATTCATTTTTTCGGTTTTGTTGCTTTAATTTCATTATATTGATAGGGGAAGGTGGTGAACACTGAACAATGATACAAAAAACACAAAAAGATAGATATTTCATTCACTATAAGTAAAATATGAAAAACAATAAACATATAGGTAAAATTGATATTTCTTTATCAAATGAAGTTAACTAGAATGCTAACATTTTCCAATTACTAGAAAATGTTTAAAGAAAAAAACAAAAAAAAATTATCCCATTGTATACCATCACTGGTGAACAATGGGACATGCGTTGGTGAACAATGGGACAGTTCATTATATTGTTGAAGTAGTACTCGAATTTAAATTTCAAATCATCCATTTATGTTGTCTTACACTTAGTTGGTTCATATAATATCAGTTTAATGTCCTCTAGCATCACCGATTTCATGTCAGGAACATTTGGAAAATGAACATCATCGCACTTGAGTCTTCGCGCCTTATATATGATATCTCAAGTTAATCTTTTTCATTCTTTGACTTAGTAATTACACCAACAGAATACGTTTTAGAAGCCACATCAAACTCTACATATATTAAAGTAATATCCTTCGTTTTCGTAGAGATTCGAGTTCCACTGATCTTTCCAATGAGCATATCTTCGTTCATTCCTTCAGACGAATTATCAGTTAGATCGAGTTCTTTAGCAGACCAAGAATAAGAGGTTGTTCTTATCTTTTATGGGCATAGGAAAAGCTCTTCCTTCTCTGGTGTCTGTTGTAACAGTGCCGTCGTTTTCTTTTATTATGTGAAATTTGTTTTCTATGCTGCGATTTGTAATAACTTCTGATTTCTTGAACAATTGATGATGAAATAATATGGTTGAAGGACCCGCTTTAGCTAGAAGTTCTTTTTTCTTACAAAAAGTACAGAGCGATCAGGGTTCTGATCTACATTAGAAAACTGTATTCAAAGTCATCAAAATTTGAACATTAAAGGAGAAAAATTCTGTCCCCAATCACTGTCCCATTGTTAACCAGATGTGTTGCCCCAATGATTACTAAGACGCAATTTTCAAAACATGTGCTTATAGTGGCTTAATCACTACAGGGTGTCCCAAAAAAACCGATACCCAAATTTCAATGGCTGTAATTCAAAAATTATTAAACTTAAAAAAATATTTGAAAATCACATTTTGTTTATCAATATTTTTTACATATCTGTACAAAATTTTAGATGAATATATTCAACCGTTTTCATTATGCAGTATTTTTAGTGAACGATATCAAAATCCTGTTTGCGTACTTTTTAACTTCGAATTTTAGTATATTAAAACCATTTTTTTAATAACTTTCAACAGTTTATTAAAATTGTTTTTTAAAAAACCGTTATCATAACAATAAAATGCGTTTACTCATATGCAACCGAAAAAAAAAACATTCAAACTGTTCCTCCTATTAATCGTTTCAGTCGATCTGATGGGCCATTCGTTACGATGATTCAGGGCGATAATGCGTATTGCCGAATAGCTCATTTAGTTTTTCCTTACAGCAACAGTTCTGAACCCGTCATGAACCAACCAGGTTCGATTGATTCTGTTTCCATGTATTTTTTGAAGTCTTGAAACCATTCTATCATTTATTAGATCAAGATATCTATCTCCATTTAAATTATTTTTGTAAAAATAACGACACACGATACGGCCAAGTCGGCCATTGGTACCTAGTCCAATCCACACACAGACTTTCTCTCACGATATTCTTACGTCAAAGTTGAAAGTAGGAGGTTGGTTCTTCGGTGAAGATGTGCGAACGTTATGATAATTTATTTTGCCATTCGAATGAAAAGTGGTTTCTTCACCAACCACATTATCGTCCACAAACCGGATATTTTTTTTGCTAAAACCAATGTGCAAAATTCAACGCCAATGAAGATCGGTATTTAGGTGTTTGTTTCGCTCGTACATCTTGTAAGGATGTCGCTTCAAATTTAAAGTTACAAATAGGTTGAATGTAAATATATTTAGTAAGATGTAATCCACTTTTTATTGTTGTGATTTGAAAATTTCTGTAAGTGCTTCTTGAACAATTCGAACTGTGTAATAAGTGTTTTACTGAAAGTGCGCAAGCAGGTTTTTGGTATCGGTCACTAAAAATGTAGCTAAAAGAAAACCGTTGATTCGATTCATGTAATATTTTGTACAGAGATAGAAAAATGTTGAGAAACAAAATGTGATTTTCCAATTTTTTGTAAGTCTACTCGTTTCTGAATTACAGCCATTTGAATTTGGGTATCGGTTTTTTTGGGACACCCTGTAGAGTAAAAAGATAATCCTTCTTTATGATCATATCTTTCATATTACTTAATATTATAAAAGAATGCCGTAAGCAATATATGTTAAATTAACAATTTTATAACAATTGAAACAAAATACGAAAAAATTAGTTTTCTCACCTCTAAAATGCGTTTTCGCTTTTACACAGAGCTGACTGCACCCCAACCGCTGAATGAAATGCGAGTGAATGCACTGAAGTGTGCTTAACTTACCTTCAAGATTTTGTCAAAAATTACCAGCAAATAAAAAAGTTATTTGACATGTCCCATTGTTCCCAGTGACCCATTGATGACCATCTTCCCCTACATAAAATAACAGGTTGACGATATTGAGTCGAGCTGTGCATCGTATTGTGCTACTCTTCAATTGCATTAGTGTCGAGGATGATCTTCCATTACTAACCATTTAATCATAATTACTTTTATCTTAATAAATGACCATTTATCATTTTTTCCTAACTAATCTTAAATCTTCTCGACAAAAATTATTTTTCTTCCCCCGTTCTCCATATTTTTTCTTCTAAATTCACCATAAGCACATCCACAAGTTGTGAACATTGAACTCGGTGATAGAAATTCATATTTTCTTCCCCAGCATTGTAAGGCAAAGGCTTTAGTTTAATAGAATAATGAATGCAAAGCTCCTAGTGATAACTATTTACATTTATTTTCCCCTTCCTTTGGTTTAATTTGTTTTGATTTCTCTGAGTTCAGAGAGAGATTTCTAAGCTTCTAATTGTTACTTTGAATGTAAAGCAACAGAAAAACAGTTACACAGAAATACAAGAAAACGTCTAACCACAATAATGATAATATTTATTCTTGTGTTCATGTTTATTAATTGGTAACACGATTTCGTAATAAATATATTTTCTTAGTCGGTGTTATAAGTATTTACATAAACACACAAACATACATTTCTTTATACTAAGTTTACTCTCTGTTTTCTTCCATCAATACAGAAATGATGGGTGGGACTACATTGTATCTTATGGCACCTTAATTACTTTCTCTTTGATTATATGTGAAAATAAGTTTTCTCCTCTTAAACCAACTCCAATGAGAGCAAGGGGAAATAATAATGTAGCTGCATTACTTTACAGTTTCTGATATTTACTATAATGAAAGTATGAGGACTCTTAGATTTATCACTTTAATCCGTTTTACTTCAACCTAAGTAATTTAATGGGTCTGATACCTGATAAGAAATATAAACCACATTATTAGCTGAAATTAATAATTACAATTAATATAATATGATTAATGTTCATTCTAATAAAATTATTTTTTCAGTGGTGAAAAGTTTCATTAATTATATTTCGACTGTAGTTTTTATTTTAGGAAATATTGAATTTATGATATATATATATAGGTATATATATATTGTACTATATATTGGTAATAAATTAATAAGTTTCATAGTTCCTAAAGACACCAAATGCCCTAAACACAACTAACTAACATTTCCTTAATGAACATTAACTTTCTCTAAGCAAATAATTCAGTCTTAGACACAAATTAGTTGATAACTTTTAACGAAGAGAAACTGCAAGTCATTGACAATTTTAACACAAAATGAAGGCAGAGAATTGAGACTTTGGTTGCTAATGGGAATACAATTAAAGCTCGTACAACGACATAATATGTAACTACATGAAAAATAATTTGTTGAACCGATCACCGTCCACTGAAAGGTCACATAATTAGTTCAGTTGGGAATTTAAACTTTGTAAGATCTCTTCAACAACATTTCAAAGAATATCACTCGCTTGTAAAAAGAATGTTATAAACACAAAGTAATGTATGTTCGAGTAATCCATATAGATATCAATTACGTGAAAATTTAGAATAGTTACACCTCGTTTTAAGCTCTATAGAACTTTTCTAATGAAAGAAAATGTAAAGTGAAAAGGTAACGAAATCAAATTACTTAAAATTTAAAAAAATAATACATTTAATGTTGATTGTAAATTGTAATACCTCTGAATATAATCAATGTGTGACAAGACAGTTGTAGACGAATATATTATTTTTTAAACTATATGTCCCGTAAAACGGATATTTTTTTGTCCAATGTCTGTTTAAAGATCGTTCGCTATACGAGCTTTACCTGTTATTAGGAGAAATATTATTAGTTACTAATGATAATACTGATAGGAAGTTATAACGTAAGAATATAGAATAGTATAGGATATTATATAAGAAAATGTGCTGAAATTTACACAAATATAATGTTTAATTCCTATAACAGAGTTCAAATTAATCTCTGAAATTACACTTTTATGATATAATTCCTTACTTATAATACCCTTTCAACAATTCTAAATAAGTAGACTAAAAAGAATCATACTTCTAACTCGGCCGTTTGTATTTCAAAAAATTACATATAGTTAGAAAATGCAGTTGTGATATTAGCAACATGCAATGACTCTTTAATTTTCTCAGATGGTATAACATACATATCGGATTGTTCTAGGCATATTCCTCACAGGCAAATTCCACCCCAATGAACAATTGAAGAGTAACTTTGATTAGTGATCTACGCAAAATTCTCCATCGCTGACTAGTAACAGTGTAAAGTGATCTACAGCTCCAGATCACTTTACAAAAGTTCCAAATGATTCGACTGTAAAGTGCTCTACACCCGTAGATTACTTTTCATTACTCTCACTTCGCATTCAAACATAGTAATCTACGGTAATATAAGCGTTGATCATTATTCAGGTATCAATGTTACTCTCTCACAGACTGCAACTGATCTACGCTAAGAATAATTTTGCAATTTGTAACGAGCCTTCTGATTGGCTAGAGCTGCTAGACATTAAGTACAGTGAGTTCTAACATTACTGGTATATTATTACAGTGCAGGTCATTGAGAGTTTTATTATTACTGTACTGCAATAATTATTATTTATAATATAAAGTTAATGAAAAAAATTTGTTGTAACAATGAGTAATTATTATTAAACAATTCATTATGATATTTTTTATATATATTAAAAAACAATTATTTATATTAAATTGAAGTTTAGATAATATGAACGGTGCAAATAATATTGCAGATAATTTGAATAGTAATGGTGGGCAAGAAAATAACTATCAATATTTAAAATATCGATGTAGGTAAATGAAACTAAATACAAACTGTGACAGTCAAAGTATACATATATAATAATGTTATTAGTTAGTACATTGAAAATAAGTCGTGTGCAATGACACTGTAAGTAATTAAAACTATATTTTATTACACATCTAACGATAAAAAATTGTATACTTTTTCCGAACACTAAGTTTTAATATTTTATTGAAACTTTTGAAAAGTCGTCAAAAAAGTGTGACAATTGTAACACAAGCATATAATAATTATAATTTAGTTGAATAATGTAATATTATTTTAAATATCAAATAGTAATTATTGGTCGTTATCAATTTTTTCGATTAAAAATGGTTGGTATATCAGTTGTCAATGTAAGTGTTTCTTTTTAATTCCCGCGTTAATAATTTTGGTTTATCTTCGTTGTTGGTAGCTAACGGTTACTGTGGGGGGGGGGACTAACAGGGGGAGGGGGTAGATACAGTGGAGAGGTATCCTTTATGTATTTACTACAGTTTCACAAATAGAATAAGAAGTGAATGATTACACTGAGAAATATGATGCCTCTATTTAACTGTTTGCTCATATTTCTTTGTTGACTGATATTTAATAATGTACGACAGTATATAAAATATTAATGAAAGATCATTTTAATTTTGGCGCTAAGATCAAGGGGGTTGAGCATGCATTGCTGTGTGTGTGCGTATATTGCTATAAGCTTCATAGTCAGTTAGGCATGTGGTAACTTGTATTTCTTCGATTTTCTATTGATGATCTATCATTGATATTAGATTCACCTAAAATTAACTGCTTGGGAAATGGTATTTATTTCTGTAATAAATATTAACAATTTTTTAGGAGCCAAGCAATTCAATTTTATAATATAATTGAAGTATAATGTATACATTATACAGTATAACATATAAACTCCGCGCACTTTACTAAATAATTACTCGTGATTACGAAATGTATGTAAGTGTATGAAGCGGGGCTGACACTGACGGGAAACTCATGAATGGGGAAAACGAACAATGCTTGAAAGAGTGTTAGAGTATCTAGGAAAACCTACCTAACTAGAGTATCTATGAACCTAGGTAGATACTGTAGTTAGGTAGCTACTGACTAGGGAACTAGATACACTAGTCTTTCCCAGTACACACTTCATCTTGCTGCTAGCAAGATGAAGTCGTCGAAGAGAACTAGATAGGTACTAATATGATTGTATAAGAATCGAGCCATCTTGAAATAAGCTCATGTGTATATATTGAACTTAATAAACACATTTAAAAAAACTAGTTTGGTACCTAGTTACACTACTTAGGTAACTAGTTACAGTAGTCAGGTAACCAGATATACTAGTTAGATACCTAATTCCATTAGTTACCTAACTAGTTATACTAGTTACTCAACTATTTATACTCGTTTTCATTATTAATTACTGTAAGTTACACTAGTTACCTAACTAGCTACACTAGTTAACTAACAAGGTAATCGCACTAGTTACCAAAAAAGGTTACCGACTAGTTACCTAACAAGGTTACCGTACCAGTTACTTAACGAGGTTACCGCACTGGTTAGGTACCTAGTTAACTGGTTAGGTACCTAGGTAACTGGTTAGGTACCTAGGTAACTGGTTAGGTACCTAGGTAACTGGTTAGGTACCTAGGTAACTGGTTAGGTACCAAGGTACACTGGTTTGTGGTTAGGTACCGAGGTACACTGGGTAGTGGTTAAGTACCTAGATAACTGGTTAGGTACCCAGGTAACTAGTTAGGTACCCAGGTAACTAGTTAGGTACCCAGGTAACTGGTTAGGTATCAAGGTACACTGGTTAGTGGTTAGGTACCAAGGTACACTGGTTAGTGGTTAGGAACCTACACTGGTACACTGGTTAATGATTAGGTCCCAAGGTACACCGGTTAGTGGTTAGGTACCAAGGTACACTGGTTAGTGTCTAGGTACCTAGGTACACTGGTTAGTGGTTAGGTACCTAGGTACACTGGTTAGTGGTTAGGTCCCAAGGTACACTGGTTAGTGGTTAGGAACCTAGGTACACTGATTAATGGTTATGTACCTAGGTACACTGGTTAATGATTAGGTACCTAGGTACACTGGTTAGTGTCTAGGTACCTAGGTACACTGGTTAGTGTCTAGGTACCTAGGTACACTGGTTAGTGTCTAGGTACCTAGGTACACTGGTTAGTGTCTAGGTACCTAGGTACACTGGTAGTGTCTAGGTACCTAGGTACACTGGTTAGAGGTTAGGTACCAAGGTACACTGGTTAATGATTAGGTACCTAGGTACACTGGTTAGTGTCTAGGTACCTAGGTACACTGGTTAGTGTCTAGGTACCTAGGTACACTGGTTAGAGGTTAGGCACTAGGTACACTGGTTAGTGTCTAGGTACCTAGGTACACTGGTTAGTGTAATAATGTAGTTTGTTGTATCCGCTAGATTGTTGTACTGCACACTTCATGATTGTTTAATGACCTGGCAGGGGGGTTCGGGGTGGGGGGGGGGGGGGGTTGGGTTCAACGCCCCCGATATACATATATTTTATGTCTAATCAGTAATGAACTACAAAAGTGTCAATAAGGATTAAATAATATAGGTAAATAAGGATTTAAAAACAGGGGGGCTCGTGACCGGGGGGGCTCATGACCGGGGGGGCTCTTGACCGGGGGGGGCTCATGACCTAGGGGGGCTCATGACCGGGGGGGCTCTTGACCGGGGGTTCTTGACCGGGGGGGGGGGGGGGGCTTATGACCTACACCCCCAAGGTACACTGGTTAGTGGTTATGTACCTAGGAACTCTGGTTAGCTAGTTACAAGAGGGAGACTAGTATCCGAGTGACTATATACTAAGGGGTAAAGTCAAGAGCCCCCCCCCCCCACGGTCATGAGCCCCCTAGGTCATAAGCCCCCCGGTCACGAGCCCTCCCTTCCTATTTTTTTAATCCTTACTTAGTTAAACAAATGAAGAACTACTTAGATAGAAATAACTGAGAGTTGCTAATGTAGTTTGTTGTCTCCGCTAGTTTGTTGTAAACACGCTATGTACTCCATTATTTAAAGTTAATCTTCTGAAAAATAAAAACTAGAAACTTACATGTCCGAAAATAATATAGAACCTCATCAATGTCTCATATACTGTTTTTATTTGATGAATATAATATTATTATTAAGGAATATAATAAGTCATAATTAGCTCTAAACTTATTTATGAATAGTTTATATATTTGTTACTATAAATAAACAAATAAATAATCTAATCATTTCCCCTTCGGTCTATTGGTGATACCTAAGTAAGTAGTGTCTCAGATGATTGACAGATGATTGACAGTGGTACAACCAGTGACATAAGTCAGGCAGCCAGTGGAAGACTGGAAGTGACTGTTCACTTCACATGAATGACCAATGATTACAACACTAAATTATATTATAAGTGAATACAAATCTATTTGTATAATGTTGTAAATAAAATATCAGCTTATAAAAAAATATTAGCATGTAGTTAACTAGAAGATAATTTCTATCTGTGTAATCACTCCTTCTCTCCTCAACCTCCCCCCTCCCCTGAGTTACTAGTTACAACTCTCCTCACCCTCTATCCCGCCCCGCCTCCAAATCACAAAGTACCTTCCTGAATGATTACGTGAAACTGTATAGAAAACCTTCTTATGTGTAAGATAAAAACGTTGCTGAATTATTTATTCCTTTTTTACTTACATACAGTTATTGATCTTACATTGTATCATAAAATGAATTATTTTATTACTAGGTTCTGATTTTAACTTATCATTTCACCATCGCAGATTGCAGAAGGTTATACTTTAGGCGGCATTTTTCTATTCATTCTATTTCATTTACTTAAAAATAAGAGAGAAGAGAGCAAATGGGTTATTATAATTTTTTAAATATCCCATGATATGTACTCGATGCCTAGTGTTATTTATTTTAACTTATAAGTTACAAAAAATAATACATTTTGTAACTTATAAATTACAAAGATAATTCTCTATTATTTTATTAATAAGAAATCTTCAACATAATAATTACATTATTTATAGTAATATAACCGAGAGCATTTCCTAGTATAGTATAAACTACCTAGTTAGGTTGTAAAAAAATCACTTTCCAAGTTTCCGAGTACTATGGGCATTCAAACATTGCAACGTTTCCTATAAATTTTAACTAAAAGACTGTAAGTTACTAGGTACCAAGTTACTAAGGTATAACCGTATAGGGGAAACAACAAAATAAATCATATCTATCTATAGGGTTAGTTCCGAGTTATCGACTGGTTCCAGATTTACGAAAAAGTAAAAAAGGTTAATATGAGACTTAAATAATAATTAGAATAATTTTTCACGTGCTCGAAAATGTGAAACCGTTCGATAACTCGGAACTTATCCTAATTAATCAGTTACCTAAAGTGTAAATAACTAATCAATATTCTTAGTGAATTCAATCAATCATATTATCTAATAAGGTCATCAGCATAAAAAATACTCAATATATATATCACAAATCTTCAGTCAAATATTAGTCACAATAAAAAAAAACATAAAAAGTCACAATAACTCATATTATCCATACAATGTGAAAATTCGATTTTAATATTTCAATAATGTGATATTTTACAACGACAAAAAGTGGTCAAAATGCATGAATAAACAAATGATAGTTCAGCATTATAATATAATTTGGTTATAACAATAATTTACAGATCTATCAGTTGTCATGTTTTAGGTTCTCTTTGCAGTTCTAGGCTCATTAATTTGTCAAACATTACGATAGGGAGCGACTGATAGAGGGGGGGGGGGGGGGGGGGTGGATGGGTGACAGGGTGTGTGAACGTGATATTGGGGGAAATAATTTGGCGGTAAATTATTACAGAAAGAAAATTAATATATTTAACTGTATAATTCTATTTCTTACTCAACTGATATTTTATTTATCAATAAATACAACTCATTCGTGTTAACATATAAAGTAATTTTAGTGTATTAGTTTCTGGTCATTCAAAGCTTGAATGTTTGTATGTAGGTTTGCTCTCGCACGGTCACTTGTGGTGGACTTTCGTGTTAATTAGTAAACCACTGTCTATCATATTCAAGATTTAAAACACTGATTGACTATTGAAGAAAATGTATTTTTTTATGACTTAGGTAGTATACTCGTGATAATAATTAAATGAATAATTTGTTTTATTTCAAATAATGTCCATTTATAGCGCTTTAAATAGTGTAAATATATAGAAGTTCAAATTATTTTAGGCAATGGATGTTTATAGAAAAGTACACAGTATGAAATGTAGTTGAGTAGTTAGTTACTAGCTAGGACTGCTAGGTACATAAAAACATTATTTTTGGATAGTATAAATTACTTTGCAACATTAGTTCGTTGATTACTAGACAGGTACATAGATACTATAGTCAGGTACTTAGTTATAAGTTATTCGCCTACATACACCAATTGTGTTATTATTAGGTACCTAGAAACACTACTTGGTTAATTATTAATTAGGTACCTAGATACTATAGTTTGGCTATGAGCTGAGTACCTAAGGTTAGGTAGATATCTAGATACACTTGTTGAGTTATTACAAATTGAATTAGATAATTAGATACACAAGATGGTTACTCATGAGTTATTTATTTATTTTTATTTTTATAAGCTACCAAGATACACTACCTAGTTGGTTAGTTAAAAGTTAGCGCACTAACTAGTTGTGAGTGGTGTTGTCTTCACATAAGAAAACAATATGTTATTAAGTACTAGAAATATCACATGATTTGCGAATATCACATGTACTTGATTTATTGTGAACAAATTAGTTATTATTAGGAAAGAAATAAGTTTTCATCAATGAGATTATTGTAAGATAGTAGAGGTGGTAGGAAGTTGTATGGTGAGTAGTGAGTTGTATGGTGAGCTGTATCATGAGTGGTGAGCTGTATCATGAGTGGTGAGTTGTATGGTGAGCTGTATCATGAGTGGTGAGTTGTATGGTGTGTTGCATGGTGAGTTGTGAATTGTATGGTGTGTTGCATGGTGAGTGGTGAGTTGCTTGGTGACTGGTAAATTTTATGGTGAGTTGTATGTGACTAGTTTAATACAGTGTGACTAGTTAAATAGACTACAGTGTGACTAGTTAGGTTATCTACAGGGTGACTTTAGATACAGTGTGTTTAGTGCATGTCACTCCCTATGCGTCTGGGTTAATTCTCCGTTGCGTCAGAAAGACGCTCGTGCACCCCGCTCTGGCCATGTGGTCATGCATCTGCGTCCAACAGACGCTCTTATGCGGGGAGGAGCCTGTGTGCTGGCTATTATTTAATATACCCCCCCCCTCACCTTCCCTATCTTACCAAAACTTTAAACTGATTGAACTTTTAGAGAATATGAGTTAAGGGAAACATTATCAAAATTATGAATTGATATCATTCATCAATAATTATTATGAATAATAACCTTAATCCACCTTAATGCTTTTTATTTTTATGCCGAAGTAATATGTTATCATGGGGTGTAGGTTATAAGAGCCCCCCCCCCCCCCTTCAACTGGTTATGAGCTCCCCCCCCTTGTTTTTGTAATCCTTATTTACCTATATTAATCAATCCTTATTGACACTTTTGTAGTTCATTACTGATTAACATAAAATATATGTATATGTAACCCCCCTGCCATGTCATTAAACAATCATGAAGTGTGCAGTACAACAAAATAGCGGTACAACAAGCTACATTAGCAACTTTCAGTTTTTTCTATTTAAGTAGTTCTTCATTTGTTTAACTAGGTAAATAAGAATTAAAAAACAGGGAGGGGGCTTATGACCTAGGGGGCTCATGACCGGGGGAGGGGGGGGGGGCTATTGAACGTACTCCGTTATCTTGAGCTCTAAGGTAAACTATTCTATTATTTCAAAATAACTCACTAAAAATATCAAATATATTGCAATTACTATAGGTGATGTCCTATAGTAACTCAACATTAAATTCAAGTTTTCATTCATATCACAATATTCAAAGAAGGAATACTGAGTATGTATATAAGCATTTTTATTCCAGACAGTTTACTCATCATCTGATAGATCGATCGAATTGTAATATACTAATAGGTACTCACCATATATCATCACTGTAGTAAAAAGATTTTGAATGAAAATTGTGATTGATATTCGAATACATAATACGTACATTTTTGTTAAATAAATTCAAAACTATGCATACACATTAATGCTAACTGTATTCGTTTTAGTGATGCATAATAAATAATTAAATATTAAATTTTAGTAAGGGTTTTAACGTCTACTTTATAATCAAGGGCCATATCGCTGATGATATAAGGAAATTAAATACAAGGGACTTGATGAAGCAGTCAGAAAGGAAAGTGGCTCCGTGAGCAAAATCAACATCCACCGTATGGGATAAAACTCATGTATGCAGAAAAGCTACCTGATCGGTGAATGCAAAAAAGAACACAAGTTCAGATTTTAACTGTTCAGAAATTGTAATATTATTGCGCCCTTCAATATATGTAGATCACCGCTGCGATACTTGTGAAGATAAAATATTTAGTATGGCAATTAAAAAAGAGAAACATATTTTTTTAGAATAAAGGGTAAGCTCCGAGTTATCGGATAGTTCCACATTTTCGGTCATATAAGTTAAAATACATAATCTAATATTTTTTCTAGATATTATAATTGGTTTAATGTCCACCAATTAAAATATTAAACAAAATGTAAAACTATATATTTTATTATAAAATGACCCCATTCCTTGTTGAGTGCAACGATGCACTTTAATTCACTAGGACTTTATGGAAAATTGATTATTAAAAAAATATGGTACCTATGCTATCAAGGAAATAAATAAGTTATTAACTGCAACTGTCACTTTATTCGGTGATTGAGAAATTATTATATGACTTATTCCAATGAAGACAATATTGTGCTATTTTGGAGAAAAAATAGAGTAGGTACTACCTGTAATGAGCTATTTATTGAATTAATTAAATTATTGAATTAGAGTTGTCCCATCACGCCACTATTCATACGCCATGATTTTAAATAAATTATCAACGAAAATCTAATATCTAAATTTTTAACTGGTAGTATTAAATCCATTCATATTAGTATAATAATCAATATGATTATATATTCCATTGACCATTCCTACTATGCAATCATTACTTTAAATAGGAACGTACACAGGCAAGAGTGGGGGAGAGGGTGGGGGGTTTCGCGCCCCTTCTAGAAGTGTACATACACAGTGACATCGTGACTCATGGCATCTCTATTATCTGTTATTTGGATCTTATATCTTAAGGATTCATAGAATTACCATAATGCATTCAATAAACGACTAATATATTAATGCTTATATGAAATAGTTAACCATAATTTCATGAAGATGTTTTCCAGTAGTTTACACGTGTGCGTCAGGTACTTGTGTACACTATTCTACACGTCACAACTTATGTATACAGTTGAACTTCCAATGCAGCGGCTACAGCCATACAGTTGTAGCCGTCGAAATGCTTTCCAATGCTACGATCGACTGTAGCCGCTCTACTACCGTCAGTTTCACTTAATTACTTAATTTATATTGAAAATTAATGCAATACCAAAGATACCTCAATTAACAGCAAACTTTGTCTGTTATTAACGCTTCATTTATTTACCGTCCACAAATAAAAGGGAGCTGTAAAAATTACTATTAGACGCAGCAGCTCTAGCCGATGACCTTAAAGATACGTTTTGCATGCAGCGATCTTCAATCAGCGATCTTCGCCCGGAAATTATCAATAATATACTGCTAAGTTATTGTGTAAAGCTTTAACTATCGTATTTGATGTTGATATTTGACCAACATCACTGTTGGTCCTGCTTCATACCCTTTACGTGCCTTGCACAATCTCGAGATTGTCGCGCATTTTCAATGAATCTAAAAGCGCATATATTATTGTCGTGACTGTACATATGTATATCGAGTATATGTATGAGAGTCGTAAATGTACGTATACACAAACCCCCCTGTCAGGTTATTGAACAATCATGAAGTGTGCAGTACAACAAACTAGCGGATACAAAAACTACATTAAACAATTTAATCGAATTAGGTATTGCATCATACTAATAACTAGAAGAAATAGAAAAATAAAAAATGAAAGAAGAAAATCAATTTTAAGGCAGAGGTGATGTTGCATATATACACATACTATTTCACAAATAGAAAAGGAGTGGAGTAAATGATTACACTGAGAAAAATGAATTATCCATTTAACCCTGCGCTTATATTTATTTTTAGACTGATATTTATAAACGACTGTGAAAAAAAAATATTGGTGAAAAAAAAATATTAATTTTGGTCCTATAGTTCCTTTGAGTCTGAGATTGACCAATGAGCATGCTTAAATATGTAGATGTATGTGAGTTTGTACAAACAGTTCATTTGGTTGGCTTGAGTGAATGAAATATCGCCCTTGAAAAATTAACGACACCCCTTATAACTTTCATCACCAGATTAGGACGTCATTCTTGAAATTAAGAAGACGAATGTATGGTTACATTTTAATTAAAAAATAAAATAGTTAGATTTTATTAACAATGAGATAATGATTGTAAAATTACTATATGAATATGCCTATATAAACATATTGAAATATATAAAATATTTTAGGTAATGGAATTTTAAAGACTACATTATTGATAGTTATATACCTACTCATCCAGCATACAGTAAAACTATTACATGCTTATAATTTATTACATTAATAGATTCGGATGATATATTGTAATGAGCTTCATAGTATTAGTTAGGCATGTTGTAATTTGTATTTCTTCCATTTTTTTGATGAAAAAACTATTCGAATTAGTATTACCTAACGAATGATTGTAGGACATAAGCACCCCCCCCCCACACACACACACCCAAGGTACCTAGTTACACTAGTTAGGTACCTAGATACACAAGTTAGGTACCCAGATACATTAGTTAGTCATCTAGATACACTAGTCGGTTACCCCCCTGGGACATAAGTCCTCCCGGTCACCCCTCTTCCCCCTTGTTTTTTAATCCTTATTTACCTAGTTAAAGAAATGAAGAGCTACTTAGATAGAAATAACTGAGAGTAACTACCTAAGCAGGTATAACTGAGAGAAGCTACCTAGATAGAGATAACTGAGAGAAGCTACCTAGATAAAGATAACTGAGAGTAACTACCTAGCTAGAAATAACTGAGAGTAGCTACCAAGATAGAAATAACTGAGAGAAGTTACCTAGATAGAGATAACTTAGAGTAGCTACCTAGATAGAAATAACTGAGAGTAACTACCTAAGCAGGTATAACTGAGAGAAGCTACCTAGATAGAAATAACTGAGAGTAACTACCTAAGCAGGTATAACTGAGAGAAGCTACCTAGATAGAAATAACTGAGAGTAACTACCTAAGCAGTTATAACTGAGAGAAGCTACCTAGATAGAGATAACTGAGAGAAGCTACCTAGATAGAGATAACTGAGAGAAGCTACCTAGATAGAGATAACTGAGAGAAGCTACCTAGATAGAGATAACTGAGAGAAGCTACCTAGATAGAGATAACTGAGAGAAGCTACCTAGATAGAGATAACTGAGAGAAGCTACCTAGATAGAGATAACTGAGAGAAGCTACCTAGATAGAGATAACTGAGAGAAGCTACCTAGATAGAGATAACTGAGAGACCATACCCTATGACCTACACCCTTGGTTACTTAGGTACACTGTAGTTAGTTGCACTAATTACTTACCTAGGTACACAATCTGCGGGACTATAGAGGTGTCGTGTCCAGGAAGGTATAACGTGCATACACTAGTTACACTAGTAACAATGCCTTTGAGATCTAAAAAAGGAATTGCATTGCTTGTCAATAGTTGGATAATAAGGTTAGATATCGATATCTAACTAACCTTCCTTAGTACCAACCATGGAACTTATTACTCTGTTGCACTATACGTACTACCTTCATTGTTTACACTAATTCTTCTGAAACATAAAAACTGTAAACTTTCATGTTCGAAAATAATATAAACTTCATTATATTCTGTATTTAAAAATTATTTTCACTATAGCGGTAAATAACACAAATTATTATGACTTATAATTTATAAATAGTTTATTTATTTGTTACACTAAATGAACTATAGTTTAATGACCTGGCAGGGGAGTTGGGGGGCGGCACGCCCCCCGATATACATATATTTTATGTTTAATCAGTAATGAACTACAAAAGTGTCGAGAAGGATTAAATAATATAAGTAAATAAGGATTAAAAAACATGGGGTTTCTTGACCACTGACCGGGGGGGGGGGGAGGGGGTTATGACCTACACCCCCTGCCATTAACCATAGTGCTACCCTCCCCAGTCCCCCTTAACCCCTCACTTTCCGAGTACTATGGGTATCCGATCCCATAAGTTTTAACTAAAAGACTGTTGTTACTAGGTACCAAGTTACTAAAGTATAGCCGTATAGGGAAAATAATCAAAAATATTCTACCTATCTATAGAGTAAGTACCAAGTTATCGAACGGTTCCAGTTTTACGAACAAGTAAAAAAGGTTATTATGAGTATAAAATAATAATTAAAATACATATTTTACGTGCTCGAAAATGTAACCGTTCGATAACTCGGAACTTACCCTAATTAGTCAGCTATCTAAATTGTACATAACTAATCAATATTCTTATATCAAAATATTTATTTAAATTTAATAACAAATATTTCAATCGAATAATTAAACTAGGTAGTATGAACCATATCATATGTAAAATGGTCATCACTCATCAGTATAAAATTTACTCAATATATCACAAATCGTCATTCAAATAACAGTCACAATAATACATCTTTTTATCTAGATTTTGATTTTATATATTTCAATAATATTTTTTTACAACGACCATAGTTGTGAAAATGCATTTTCCCCAAATCAGTATATCCCTATATAGTAGTATACGCTCAAACATCATCTCACTCCCTCCCTCCCCCTCTATCAGTAGTTTTTAGGTACCTATCGTAATGTTTAACAAATTAATGAGCCTAGAACTGCAAATAAAAGCTATAGTATATGACTCTATACCATTGTCAAATGGTCTCTGTATTGCTATAACCAAATTATATTCAAATGTTGAACTAACATTTAATTATTATTGGATATGATTATTCTAGAATCTTAAATAACAAATATTTCAATCGAATAATTAAACTAGGTAGTATGATTACAGAGAGAAAAAATAATGTTTTTAACTGTATACTTCTATTTCTTTATAAACTGTTATTTTATTTACAAATATATACTATATATTCGTGTTAACATCTAATGTAATTCATTGCATTAGTTTCTGGTCATTCAAAGCTTGAATGTTTGTAAATAGGTTTGTTCTTATACAGTCACTTGGGGTGGACTTGCGTTTTGTAAACCACTGTCTATCTGTGTATCATATTTACACATTCTACCAAACGTTTGGAATTAAACTCATTTGTTTTCTCTTTCTTTTTAATGTAAAAATATAGTCTTTGAAGGGAGTGTCTAACTAATTTAACTCCCCCCCCCCGTAAAAACCCCGCAAAATTCAAATTTTATTAAAATCCCTATTTCTCTCTCATTATTTGACATAGAGACATATGGTTCGTTTCATTTTGTTCAAAAATTTTCACTCTACAATTATTTAATAGTCATTTCTTCAAATTCGCATTCTGAAAAAAAATGATAACATAATTTAAAAAAAAAATACATTTTTAAATGTGGTTACATTCTCCCATAGACTTTTTTGCACGTTGTGGAATAACATTTCAACTGACCGTAATTCCACGTGAACTAGGATGAAATAATCATAAATCAATAATTTTCTCATATTGATAACCATTTCAAGAAAAAGCAGGAGTATATAGTACTAAACTATATAATATATATTTCAATCTGTTTTCCAAATCTATATTCTTTAATTTGCTAAATTTCAAATTCAAATATTCCTTTCTGGTATTATTTGTATTTGTAGTTAAGATACTAATTTTTCTGTCAATTAATAATTATTTGTGCGATATATTTTAATCAGATGAAATTTAATGAAATTTGAGATAAATTGATTTAAAAATACCCCCTTCCTAGTGCACGTCCCTATTTAATTTAGGGACGTGAAGTAGGAAAGAGCTATTTGTATGTATTTAGTTAAATAAATTTTATGTAAATAAATTTTATGTATAATGGGGATCATAAAATATATTGATAGGCCAATTAAAATGGTGGATTTTGGAGATTATTATAGTGGACAATGATATATTATTATGGTGGGCAATAATATAGTATTTTTGGTTGGCCATAAAAGATTATATATAATGGTTGGCAATGAAACATTTTTGGATGGGCAATGAATAGAAGATTAGGGTGGGCAATGGAAGATTATAGCGGGTAATGAAAGATTATAGTGGGAAATGAAAGATTATGGTGGGCAATGAAAGATTATAGTGGGAAATGAAGGATTATGGTTGTCAATGAAATATTATGGTTGGCAATGAAATATTATGGTTGGCAATGAAAGATTATTGAGGGCAAAGAAAGATTATGGTGGGCAATGAAAGATTATGGTGGGTACTGAAAGATTATGGTGGACAATGAAAGATCATGGTGGACAATGGAAGATTATGGTGAGCAATGAAAGATCATGGTGGGCAATGAAAGATTATGGTGGGCAATGGAAGATTATGGTGAGCAATGATAGATTATAGCGGGTAATGAAAGATTATAGTGGGAAATGAAGGATTATGGTGGGCAATGAAAGATTATAGTGGGAAATGAAGGATTATGGTGGATAATGAAATATTATGGTTGGCAATGAAATATTATAGTGGGAAATCAAGGATTATGGTGGATAATGAAAGATTATGGTTGTCAATGAAATATTATGGTTGGCAATGAAAGATTATTGAGGGCAAAGAAAGATTATGGTGGGCAATGAAAGATTATGGTTGGCAATGAAAGATTATAGTGGGCAATGAATGATTATGGTGGGCAATGAAAGATTATTGTGGGCAATAAAAGATTATTGTGGGCAATGAAAGACTATGGTTGGCAATGAAAGATTATAGTGGGCAATGAATGATTATGGTGGGCAATGAAAGATTATTGTGGACAATGAAAGATTATTGTGGGCAATGAAAGATTATTGTGGGCAATGGAAGATTATTGAGGGTAATGAAAGATTTTGGTGGGCAATGAAAGATTATGGTGGGCAATCAAAGATTATGATAAACAATGAAATGTTAAGGAGTCAATGAGAAATTATGATGTGCCGATCATAATCTCACATAAGTTATACAAATATTTTTCTTATATATTAAATGTTAAAAGCGTGACATTTTTCTTGCAACCAACCAACAGACAAAGACACAAAATGTGAGGTATCGGAATGATAAAATATTCAATAATTTCACTTGGATCAAGTATTATTTATCATGGATCAAATTCAATTGCATAAAGATCAAATTCAATTTCACATGGTGCAAAGTCAAATTCACTTTGATAAAATTGATATTCTCTTGGATCAAATATTATTTCATTTGGATCAATTAGACCTGTAAATGGTATAGTTGGGTTCGTTCTTTCCCGACTTTATCTTTCATCGTAAGGACAATACTGTTTAGAAGCACAGTTACCTCTCAGCCCTCCAAATATTCTCCTGTGAGATTAATATTGTAGAAGCTGACAAGGTGTCTAGATATTAATTTCAATAATAAATATTTATGAAGCATGTTATCACTAAATATTTGTAAATGTAATAATAATTGAAAGAAAAATGATAATTCTCCGTACATACAATTTTCATTATAAACTTTATATTCATTTTGACAATAACTATTACATTTATAACCTCAATAAAAAGTTGATTTTTTAATAGTTACCTCTATCACAGTCCACCATTGAAATAGTTTTCAATAAATGAGCAATATTTTTAGAAAATGAATTTCAACCAATCAGAGGCCGCGTAACATAACTTGCGTAGAGCACTCTTCACACGGTGTAGCACATACAGTGAATAATGATCTACGCATAACACTGGCGCACGTAGATCACTCTTCACTTCACTCACTTGCAACGCCTGTGATCTACGCGCGTAGATCACTTTACGTGTCACGATTTGCCGTTTTTATAGTAATCTACACGCGTAGAGCACTTTACATTTGGTGTTATTCTGCATAATTATTGAGGGATCTACGCGCGTAGAGCACTATACAACTCTTGCGTAGATCACTAATCAAAGTTACTCTTCAATTAGTTTACTTTAGTAGTGTGTTAAACGTCATTTCGGAGCCAAAAGCCATATCGCTGACGTCAAGAAGAAATTTATTAAAAATGACTAGACAAGAAGTCAGAAAGTAAATTGACTCCAAGTTCAAAATCATCCGCCACATAGTGCTCATAAAGGTAAAACAGTTAATCAGTGAATGCAGTCACTTACCAAAGAATGTGACTACAAAGGACACAAACACTGATTGCAGATCCCATGGATGGAAGCGGAAAATAAGGAGGTGATAGTAATAAAGCTAATGAAAATCTAGGACTTCGTAGCTGGAGAGCATATCGTTATTATAATTAGAAGTTTAACGTCTGTTTCTGAACAAAAGGCTTTAAAGCTGACGACAAAAGGAAATTAAACGCAAGTGACTGGAAAGAGTTGTCAGAAAGGTAATAATCGGCTTCATGATCTATACCACCTACCACCTATCAGAGACAAATGTTTTCGTCTGCCAGTATACGAGTCTACCTAACATTAAATCTAAGACCGCATAAATGAAGAGCATAAAATATACCTCTAAAACTGCAAGTAGCTGTTAAAGATTGATAAACATGGAAAAAGGAAAAAACAAAATCCAAATTACGACAGTTTGAAGCCAATGGGACGCCAAATTCCTACTCTTCCATTGTCCATAAAGACATCTTCAGGATAGATTAAATTGATGAAGTGCATTCACACAACCTCTCTTTCTGCTGTTCTATCACATGTGTAGTGAAAAATAAATGGCTTTTGATTTGCCAACAAAAGGTTCAATTTGAATAGTACTATTCAAGTTAATTAGTATTATTCACAATATTTATAAAAGATTAGTATTAATGACTAATCAACCCGAACCCGTAAAGTGGGGTGGAACTTACTGGGATTGAATATACCATTCACCATATCAGATATATTTTTTTCTATCAATTCATTATAGAATATTTACAAAATATTTATACATTGTAGATATCTATGAATAAAGGTTTCAGTAATATTGATACTATTTCATTATAAAAATTTCCATACGTCATTTAATAATAATATCATTGCAAATTAATTTTCAAGGTAAAATGAAGTGACTCGCTCATCTAAATGGAATGAAGATCTTAAAATTCTTCTCATTTTTATCGCAAAGTCCATTAAAGTGAGTAAAAAATAAGTGATTTTTGTCTAATTAATTTCTCCCTGTCTGGAGACAAAAAATAATTTATTTTTATCCGATAATAAAATGAAATGAAATGGCGACGATAAAGAAAATTTTAAGTGAAAAAACATTCAAAGTAATAAAGTCAATTAAACATTAACTGACTAATACATGAGAGAGCAATTTATAAATGCACTTACCTAATCAAATATAATTATTAATATAAATAATTATCTGACATTAAAAGCCCATTGCCTAATAATTACTATTTACCAAAATATATCCTTACAGTCCAAACAACTCCCATAAAATACTAACTGCCTCTTATTACTTAGTAAGAAAATTGAAAACTTTTGTTCTTGTAACTGAAATATTGTAGTTTATTTTGTATTTGAAATTATCATTATTTTAGTAAACGTAGATTTCCAGTTTCCTGACTTATTCTCATGAATTACTTTATATTGCGAAATCATTTGTTAAGAAAAAAATTATGTTTAATAAATGATTTAATATTAATGAAATATCATCCAATTTTCTTATAGTGTCATGCATCATAGAAAAAAATAAAATAGCTATAAATTTTCTGCTCTCTATATACTTTTAAGAACTAGAGAATTTAATTCATTATAATTTGATACATAATGATATCGGCTCTAAGATCTAAGTCACTTACCACATATCTTTGACAAATTAAGTGCAGTTAGTTTCTAAATTAATATAAAGAGAGATATTTATATCAATTATTATCTGTAGCATTTATATGCGATAGTATCACTTACTTCATTTACTTCATATATAAGTGTTTTTATAAACTTTCTTAACAACAGCTCTTTCTTTCATGTCGAAATACTTAATTTACCATTCACTATTGAGACTAATTTACAAACCAAACTAAGAGTCTTGAGAAAAGTTTCGGAAAGAGTTGCAAAGAGTCACTCTTGCTGGTATACTGTAATGATATCAACACTTACGGTGTGGGATATTCTTCCCATTAAAATTGTTAATTATATTAGGTTTCATAAGAACAAAAGTATCAAATAAGCGACAAACCATATATCAATTTCTTTGAAAGAATAACTTCGGCATTTACTGTAATAATTATGAATATAAATTTCTTTATTTATTTAATTGCCCACAAACTTTTACAGATAGATAATAGTTTGGGAATTTTAATTATATTTTAATTTTATTATCAATATATATAATGACTAATCAACAGTAACAATTTAGCCACAAAATATAATAGTAATGTCCTTTAAATATAGTTACAGCAGTATTTTATATTTATTTTTATGAATCAAATATTTAAATCTATTAATCTGAGGCTCAGGGCAGTTGAACACAGTCTCATCTGCCACACCTAAGGAATGCAACACCTAAGGAAAAATATTGCTAAGCTTCTTCTACTTGAGATTAAGATAATTTTACCTACAAAAACTATTAAAGAAATTTTATCAAGCCTCTTGTTCCGCAAATCTGATTATAGTTAAGTTAATTTTCATTTTGAATGCAAGTTCGAGCTTTAAGTAGGGGCAGTTAAAATATGTGTTATACGAGAATATAGTTTGTGAGCACTGAGCACAAAGAGTACAATCAGTTTAGATATTAATGATGAGGACGAATTCTACTATTCAAACTTATTAAATATAGTAACAAAAATAAAAAATAATTCATTAATGTAAGGTATGCGCTATATCTTGTAGAAAAATTAATCCACCTCAGTCTTGATAATAATTTCTGTCTTTAAATCCACACACTGATCGTTTCAAGCGTGATTCAATTGCCTCGTATTTATATGAAAATTATATTTTTAATAAACATTATGGGCCACAAAAATGTTTCCGCTTTTCATAATACTTGTAAATCGTTAGTTAGTGGACGAAAAAAACTGTATCTTGGTCTCTTTTTCTCCGTCTCTTATTGTACTATTAACTTGCAAAAACTATTTTGAATTGATGGACATAGTTTAAGAACAGGTAAGCAAAGAGTGACGGTGTTTTTTTTTGGTCATTGCGCGAAGGTTATTCTTAGAGCTCACTCTGTGATTTTACATACTAAAAGGCATTGAATAACAGGAAAAAATATTATTATAATGGTAGACAATTTAATACAGGGTGATTACATTTCTTCCTTTGAAACTATTTTAAAAAAAGAGACCAAGATATAGTTTTTTCGTCCATTGGTTAATTTATAATTAATTGATATCTTTTACCTATTAAATCAAATTATTATGTTAAATCATTATTTCTTGTAAGAAATTGTAAATAATATGTAACTATACTATGAAATTTCAAGATATTATTCGATCAATTTCTTGTATAAAAAATTTTAAATTGCTTTTCAATACATTCATCTGGAATTTTCACATCGTTTAATTCTTGTAAGAGCAACTTATAACTGTACCATATCTTGTAGATATGTTAATCCGTTTTCGTCTTGATATCCAAGCAGAAAGCTATAAATTATACTTCAAACCACTACAATTACATAATCGAAAATAGATAAATAAAATAATGTAAGAAAGGAAGTTGCACAAAAATGTTTCACACAAATATATTTTAAATTTCCATAGCCTTATTGGTTAAAGACACTATCCAACACTCTGCTAGAATAATATTGAACAGAGATAAATAAATATTTTAATGAAGTAAACGTTTCCTAGCTATCAACTTACTAGAATACTATCACCTGATCAACTAAAATAATTTATCAAAATATAATATCGACTGCCATTTGGACGGAACAGTATTTTTTCAGAAAATAATGATTACTAAATTTAATTTTTCCAGTGAAATCCTAAGAAAAAGTTCATGGTTGATTTTTAAATATTGGATTTCGTTTGGTGGAATTTTCCTCAGTGGAATTATCCCAGTAAAAATTTCCTCAGTGGAATTTTCCTTAATGGAATATTTCTCAGTGGAACTTTCCGCTTTGGAATTTTCCGCAGTGGAACTTTCCTCGGTTGAATTTTCCTAGAAGCGTAATTTGGTGTATTTGTGTCAGGGTTGTGGTAATATAGTGTATTTGTGTCAGAGTAGTGGTAATGTGGTGCATTTGCGTCAGTGTTGTGGTGGAAATGTTGTGTATTTACGTCAGGGTGCTGTCAGTAATGTGGTGTATTTGCGTCAGGGTGTTGGTAGTAATGTGGTGTATTTGTGTCAGGGTGTTGGTAATGTGGTGTTTTTGTGCCCGGGTTGTAGTAAGGTGTTGGATCTGTGTCAAAGGAGTGTTACTAAAGTGGTATATTTGCGTCATAGTTTTATAATATTGCATGCTTCTAAAAGATTAAATAATTCTTTACAGGAAATATGAAGGAAATGTTTTCTTTATTATTATATTTCAGTTCAATTAAGACACTGATTTAAGTGAGAAGAAATCTTTATTATTTCTCGGGAACTGTTTTCTCTTATGTCATATATGTATATCTGCATCTCAAAATATTTATTATATTTATTCCCTTTTCCATGTACTGTCAAAGAAAAGTATATTCGGAATGAATTTGACAGTTTACAAATTTCATATTTGCAAATATATAATTTTGAAATTTTAATGATTAAATTTTTTTTAATTTTCTAGACACACAATAACAAATTTTTAAGATTTAAAAATATTTGGAAACTAGAAAAGTGTGAAGAAAATTAAATTTACGGATAGGTACACTTTTCTTTGAAGTGTATTGTCTTCCTTTGAAGGAAAATAATATATCGTTACCTATTTAATATAATGTTGTAAATTGTTTTATTAGTTTTATGCAACTACACTTATTTAACTAAATATTTTATGAATGTAAAATATCACTTTATATCATTAGATGTATTTCATTTAAAATAATTTTTCATATAATTTTTTTTTCCTCGATTTTTTGTTTTATTCAACGCTTACACTTCAAGCTACTGCAGCGTTTTTTCACAATGTGGCTTCCACATTTTACATCAAAATTGTGAAAGGTTAGATGTATACGAATAATGTTTTATATATTTTAAGATTCATAACAGTTCTAAAAAACTAATAACGCTGCATCAGTTTTTCAGACCTCATAGTTAATATACAGCTCTCACATCACTTACTTTAATTTATTGTTTCGTATTCAATAGAACTAAAAAATCTATAGCTAGTTTTCGTATAATTTAAAACAATTATTTTGATAGTTTGTAACTTGATAGCATTATTGATATAAATTAAACGATAAAAATAGCATAGGAAATATAAAAAAACCAAGCCAATTGTTATATTTCAATTTTTAACGAAAGTTCAAAATTCTTCTCTCAAGATTTAAGTCTTCTCATCTTTTCTTTAGCTTTAACAATAGCTGTAATTTCGATATTATATTTTGAGAAGAAAGATCTCGGGAAGAAGACAGCTATCAAAACATTTACTTTTCTTCTTTCTGAACTTCCTTGCCAAAATGTGATTAAGTCCTTTGTACTTGGATAAAATTGTAGCATTATTATTGTAGCAATATATTTGAAATAGCAAACAAAAGATAATTGTTTCACAATAAAGAGTATTTCCTCACTCAAGATGCTGCATTCACTACAAGATTTCATTCTACTCTAGTAATACAAACCAAAACATTTGATAAGTAACCATTGAATTACTGCACTGAAGAAAGGAACTATTTTGTATCAATCAAAGATAACTTAAACTTAAAAAAATGATGATTGTGGATACTACGACAACTGAAAAGAAAAAAGGTGAATGATCTATAAAATATTTTGATAACTTTCCTTAGTTATACCGAGTGAGGGTTGCATCTACTTAGTCCCTTTACTCAGTATTAATAGATAGATCTTTACCCTATTTGTCCTCTAATCACAGCGCAGTGATAAAGTTCCAGAACATTACAAATTTACGAGTTCTTTCACTGTAATGCAGGTTAGTTAGTCTCTGCACCACCAAATAATTAGCTTTACTAATTACCATTCAATTCGTGTGTATTTTAGGTGAGGTAATTAATTAACTTTGACAGAGTCCCATCTGAACGAACAGCTTTGTACTTTCATTGAAAAAACACTCGAACGAATTGAAATTTGAAACTGATTTCCACCAATAGTTGCGATGGAAAATTATTAAATGTATGTGTTACTGTATGTGCTACTGTATGTGCTACTGTATGTGCTACAGTATGTGCTACTGTGTGTACTACTGTATGCGCTACTGTATGTGCTACTATATGTGCTACTGTATGTGCTACTGTATGAGCTACTGTATGCGCTACTGTATGTGCTACTGTATGTGCTACTGTATGTGCTACTATATGTGATTATGTGGGTGCTACTGTATGTGCTTCTGTATGTGCTACTGTATGTGCTACTGTATATGCTTCTGTATGTGCTACTGTATGTGCTACTGTATGTGCTACTGTATGCACTACTGTATGCACTACTGTATGTGCTAATGTATGTGCTACTGTATGTGCTACTGTATGCACTACTGTATGTGCTACTGTATGTGCAACTGTATGTGCTACTGTATGTATTACTGTATGTGCTACTGTATGTATTACTGTATGTGCTACTGTATGTATTACTATATGCACTACTGTATGCACTACTGTATGTGCTACTGTATGTGCTACTGTATGTGCTACTGTATGTGCTACTGTATGTGCTACTGTATGTATTACTGTATGTGCTACTGTATGTATTACTGTATGTGCTACTGTATGTGCTACTGTATGTATTACTGTATGTGCTACTGTATGTATTACTGTATGTGCCACTGTATGTGCTACTGTATGTATTACGGTATGTGCTACTGTATGTATTACTGTATGTGCTACTGTATGTATTACTATATGCACTACTGTATGCACTACTGTATGTGCTACTGTATGTGCTACTGTATGTGCTACTGTATGTGCTACTGTATGTGCTACTGTATGTATTACTGTATGTGCTACTGTATGTATTACTGTATGTGCTACTGTATGTGCTACTGTATGTATTACTGTATGTGCTACTGTATGTATTACTGTATGTGCCACTGTATGTGCTACTGTATGTGCTACTGTATGCACTACTGTATGTGCTACTGTATGTACTACTGTATGTGCTACTGTATGCACTACTGTATGTGCTACTGTATGTGCCACTGTATGTGCTACTATATGTGCTACTGTATGTATTACTGTATGTGCTACTGTATGTGCTACTGTATGCACTGCTGTATGCACTACTGTATGTGCTACTGTATGTGCTAATGTATGTGCTACTGTATGTGCTACTGTATGTGCTACTGTATGTGCTACTGTATGTGCTACTGTATGTGCTACTGTATGCACTACTGTATGCACTACTGTATGCACTACTGTATGTGCTACTGTATGCACTACTGTATGTGCTACTGTATGCACTACTGTATGCACTACTGTATGTGCTACTGTATGTGCTTCTGTATGTGCTACTGTATGTGATACTGTATGTGCTACTGTATGTGCTACTGTATGTGCTTCTGTATGTGCTACTGTATGTGCTACTGTATGTGCCACTGTATGTGCTACTGTATGTGCTACTGTATGTATTACTGTATGTGCTACTGTATGTGCTACTGTATGCACTACTGTATGCACTACTGTATGTGCTACTGTATGTGCTACTGTATGTGCTACTGTATGTGCTACTGTATGTGCCACTGTATGTGCTACTGTATGTGCTACTGTATGTATTACTGTATGTGCTACTGTATGTGCTACTGTATGCACTACTGTATGCACTACTGTATGTGCTACTGTATGTGCTACTGTATGTGCTACTGTATGTGCTACTGTATGTGCTACTGTATGTGCTACTGTATGTGCTACTGTATGTGCAACTGTATGTACTACTGTATGCACTACTGTATGTGCTACTGTATGCACTACTGTATGTGCTACTGTATGTGCCACTGTATGTGCTACTGTATGTGCTACTGTATGTATTACTGTATGTGCTACTGTATGTATACTGTATGTGCTACTGTATGTATTACTATATGCACTACTGTATGCACTACTGTATGTGCTACTGTATGTGCTACTGCATGTGCTACTGTATGTGCTACTGTATG
>CANNZV010003182.1:0-70483 GCA_947561585.1 Caprella mutica | reverse complement strand
CTACCTAACAAAAAATCTAAGACCTCGTAGTTGAAGAGCGTAACCCTAGCGCTAAACTGCAAGTAACGTAAAAAAATGATAGACATGAAAATATGCGTTCTTTGATCCAAATAGCAAAAATTTGGGGTTCAAGAGACACAAACCACCATTTTCTCTTCCATTAATTCACTGCAGACAGCTGCAAAAAAAAACAGAACCATTTGAGATTATATTTCTTACGTTAAAATTTTTCACTTGGGTTTTCTCAGTCCTGATCTTGTCCTTCACGTACTCTGTTGTTGCATAACTAACTAACTTGTTCTTCAGTTTCTGGGTATCAACTTCTGTTTTATCTTCATTTAGCTGATTCATCGAAAATAAATTAGAATATAATTAGAAGCAGTTGATGAGAGTATTTATAAAAAAAACATTAAACAATGTAGCTCACCACTCCAAATTTCTCCGCAATACAAAAGTTTCTCTGCTTTTTTGTAGCTTCAATGAAAAGGAAAATCGAATGTATTAGAGGTCTAAAGAGGTCACACCCAGTTACCATAACTATTTTCACAACTTGTAGAAAGTATTTTGTATCTCTGTCTAGCATCTAATTAGTTAATTATTACTAAGTAATTATGTATCAACAGTCTACGACTCTACACATTCATATGTCAATACATATATTTATGTTATAATCATATATATATACCAACACTCAACAGGCCTTATTATTGTTTGAATTAAGTAGTAAGAAGTTATCCTTTCTTTTTCTTTGCTTAGAAAGTCGGAGGGTACTGAAAAACTTAAATTACTTTTTATAATGAATATATACAGTAGCGAGCATAAATTAAGGAACAGCAAAACAAATTCAACGGTTTTCTTTATTGCAAAGAAACTAGTCAACGAAAATACGTGAAAATTAACAACAATAGAGTTGCACAAACTCTGAGTGTTTACTAGAAATATAAGCAAAATGAAACAAATAACTACCTAAATATTCAACTATTGCTACCAGAGGACGAAAAAGACACCGAGCCAAAGTTAAGGAACAGTTATTATTGCATTAACTATTGGCTAATTAGATATACAAAATTAGTATATTGTGAAAAATCCTATATTTTTGATGACCTCGTTGCATCGATTATTACAGAAATCTATCAATTTTTAGCAGAATTATGGAGTTATCTTCTGCCACTCTTCTTTCAGGAATCCCCACAGTTCATTCTGAATTTTGGATTGCGTTATTGAGCCCCATCACCAATTACCTTCCAAAAGTTTTCATTGGGTTTCAATTCGGGGCTCTGGGCAGACCAGCTTAAAAGTGAAACTCATTTACTTTCTATGTATGCTTTCACAGTTTTAGCCGTGTGACAAGGAGAATTGTCTAGCATCAAAATCCGTGGTTGAGTATCAAATGATTGCAAATAAGAAATGCAATGGTGGATAAGAAGTTGCCACTCCAAGCATATGAATGATTGGGTCTGTTCCCGCTACAGAAATGATGTCCCAGACCATCACGCTGTCGCCTCCATGTTTCATTGTATTTCTTAACGCACGCCAGGAACAGTCTTTCACTTACATTACGTCAAACGAACCTTTTGACGTCACTTCCGATTACATTAAACTTAGATTCGTCGCTGAAATGAACCATGGACCAGTGCTCCTTCGACCGAACGACATGGTCCTTGCCAAATTGAAGACGTACAGTTTGGTCCTTTTTCGATATCAGAGGCTTCGATGCAGGCATCCTGGCTTTAAATCCTACCCAGTTTAAACTTCTAGAAACTGTGAATCTAGAGACACTGAGACCAAGCGTTTCCCTCATTTTGCGAGAAATACCTGTAGCTCTCTCGAAACAGTCCTTTATGCACAGTCTCACCATAGCACGATCTTCTCTGGGAGTAGTTTGTGGTGGTCTTCCTGATCTTCATTTTGCATCAATTGAAGCACACTCTTTAAAAGTATTAACAATGCGGTGCAAAACACTCTTAGATTTTTCTCTGATGCTTGCAATTTGAGAAAGTGACTTTCCATCCTTGTATCCTAGTAGTATGTGTAATGGCGGTGATAGTTTTGTTCCAATAATTTGACAACCTTCAGTAACAATTTAATACATTGAAACAGTCTTTTAAACTAAAATGATTTAGTTTGTAATCTTTTATTAATAACTATTCCTTAACTTTTGCTCGGTATCTTTTTCGTCCCCTGATGGCAATAGTTGAATATTTAAGTAATTAATTGTTTTCTTTTTCTAATATTTCTAACATACACCCACAGTATGTGTAACTTTATTGTTGTTAAGTTTCACGTATATTCGTTGCTAGTTTCATTGCAATAAACAAAAATGTTGAATTTGGTTCACTGTCCCTTAACTTATGCTCGCTACAGTAGAACCAAATTTTACAACCAGTATACCTTAAAACTAATTGGTCATTTGCATAACCCCAAGTTTCTTGTACAACCACTGGCAGACGATTACAGCTCGATTATGAAGTGATTAATTTGAGTCTTCAGTGCCATATACTGTGATACTATTAGAAATTGGTAACCTTCTCAGTTAGGCTGCCCCCCTCCCCTGAGCTCCCAGTCTAATCAGCTCGCACTTGTGTTACCGGGCAAGGCGAGTCAAGCTACTGTCATTCCAGTACAGTGGGGAAGCTGCTGTCCACTATCACGTTAACAACTTGCACTGTGTATTCTGTAACTTAAGCTGTGTAACCTAAGCTCTCAATCACAGTCTAAAAATTATTCACTCACTTAAGGTAGAGTTTTTGCAGTCATTTGTATAAGTATGCAAGTAACTACTATAACTCTTCATAGCATTGGTGCACTTCAAGGTTTCTTTCTGAACAAGTTCGATGACTGGAAATAGAGAAAAATTTCATTGGTCAAAGTAATGTCACAACACACACAGCATGGTTCATATGATAAGAAAATAAAATAAACATAATAGTGTTGCTCGAAATAATGAAAATATTTAACACCATTTACCTAAAAAGACAACACACTAAAATGGAAAATTATAAGTTTGGTAGTTTTAAAATCTGTTTGATATACTAACAATAACATATGAAAATATAACTAATTAATTCATTTTAATTCAGATCTTTGAGTTTTGCTTTGATGGGTTTATTGTTCATATTATGTGATTTTTTTTTATTTTTTTAACTGCGCATAAGCAACCACTTCAAGACATTTGACTTTGGTAAATCTTACTACTAAAATATATTTGTATTAGGAAATTATAACTACTTCCTGAAGTTTACAAAGCATATTTCATGTGTAGTCATTGTTATTAAGCAATAAAAGAGAAGAAGAGTATTAAAACTATAAGAGAATTTCACACTCTCGTTAATTCAACTCGAATCTGTGACGTCATTCAAATAAAACCCAAATGTAACCAGAGGTTTATGAGATGGTTCGTTAACCTAAATTTTCTTTAAAAGTAGAGCACGTCTATTTTCCATTCGAAATATTTTAACACAAAATGAAACATATGATAAAGATATATGATAAACATATGAACGTTCATATGATAAACATATGAACGCAATGATAAAGAAAGTCATTAGAAATTGAAAATATAGATCACTTTTTTAAATGAGAATTTTCAAATTGTGTGTTCTTATTTGCTCTTAAACATTTATGTTGAAGCTTCCCGTTTAGCTAGATCAATAGAACTTTTGTAGTGTTCTAGCTTATTCTTTAGGCTTCACGCGTGATTTTGTTTTTGGAAAAACTCACTTCTGTTTCATTTTAAAAGATGCAAGGGGTGCTCAAGATTCACTCCAGTTGTTTGCAATTGTGTGATAATTATTCAGTACATCGTTACAAATTGAATAAAAACATTATAGATGGTACTTACACCATAGTTCATTATGAATATCTCTTGTCTCTACCTCTCCATCGTAAGCTGACACCATCACCACGAAGGCAAGAATCAGAAGTACCTTCATACCTAAGGTAGGTGTAGGGACAGTTACCTTCATACCTAAGGTAGGTGTAGGGACAGTTACCTTCATACCTAAGGTAGGTGTAGGGACAGTTACCTTCATACCTAAGGTAGGTGTAGGGACAGTTCTCAACAAATTCACTTTTGCTAAAAAAAGACCTGCGACTAGTTAGTATCTTTTGCTTGCTATGGTGGAGGTGGTTATTCAGATCTGCTTTTTATAGCAATAATCGTGTAAATATTGTCTCAAAATAAAGGATTTATCACCGAGTGAGAAGTATTATAAATCAGGCATAAAGTTTGCTTTCATGTCATTAACAAATGTGAAGATTGTTCTGCTTTATAAACATTGTTCAATAGGTATAGTTGCATGATAAATTCGTACTATAATTTTGTTCTAATATTGCACAGCTGAAACAGTATGTAAGTATTTACCAATATATATTCTTACATGTATACAAAAAGGTGGAACAGATTACTCAAAAGATCTCACTTGAAATTAGTAAAGTGCTTTTCTAGCCAAAATAATTAAAGATCAAATAAATATTCCTGAAGTAAACTTAACATTAAAGTAGTTCAATAAAAGATTGATAGTCTAAACCAGGATCTGGCGAACCTTTTCAATGGACCGGGTCACTTTTTATATCTCAATTTAAAAAAAGAGAAAAGTGAGTCACAAAATTACTCAACTCATTAGCCCTACCCAAGTAACCTAACCCTTACAAGTTTGCTCACTAACCTATCTACATTGCCACACAAGTTCTTACTAAAACTATTAAAAATTTTAACAAATTAAAAACCTTCATTTGATATTTTCACATTCATTGGTAATCGCCGAAGATAATTTTATATTTAAAATAAAATTGACAATCAAAGATAGAAACAGATATTTTCTTAGTTATTATTGTATGGGACCTGGGCGGGGCTCGTCTCTCTGCACGGAGCTTAGTACGAAATCAAAATCGTCATAACTTTAACGGGAACTACCGTATTTTCGTGAGGTTTTCTTAGTCTAATGCAGAATTTTGTCAGCTACAACCACATTGTTTGTTTGTTTTCCTATTATTATAGTTTTTCTACAGAGTGATCATAAGTAGAGGGTGGTGAAAAAACTCTTCGCGAGCTTATTTCAAATCTTGTTTATCAAAAGAGTAAGTTTTATCCCCGAAAATTAGAATGATTTTGAGAACACTTTTATTGAATCAGCGGATATTTCCGTAACTACGATATATTTGTAGAGCTACTCTGAATCTGATATGGTGGATGCAGGATGGTTCTCAGTACATATGACAATGGCTGTTAAAGAACGAATGAGAGAAGTTTTCAAACATCCGAGTCATTTCCAACGGTCATGCAATTGAATGTCTTCGAGGATCTCAGATGTAACTGATTGAAATTTTTTTTCTTGTGAGGTATTTGTAAAATGATGCATGCTCCTCCTCACCTTCTGATCTGAATCAATTCAAAGAATGAAAAATGCATAATGTGAATTTCTTGAAATCTAATCCTGATGTGATCTAAAGATAGGGGATAATGGATGATTTTGGTAAAGAATTATTTAATCTAGAGCTATATAATATGCGATTGTTTCTTTATTATGACTAAAAAATACTGGGTAAACAAACATATTTTGATATCTTTTATCAATTTCGTATCTGGCGCAAGAGCTTTTTCACCACCCTCTACTTATGATCACCATGTAGAAAATGTATTAGGAATGGGAAAACAAACCAAAAATATGTTTCTGCTGATAAAAATCTGCATTAGCCAAAGAAAACCACACAAAGATATGATGATTCTTGTTAAAGTTATGGCTATTTTAATTTCGTACCCGCTGGTTTTTAACTCATACTGTAAAGTGATATACATTTAGTTCAAATCTACGTGGAAATGTCAAAGTCTACCAAATGTTGTACCAAATTCCTTCGTTCAAGATTTGAACGATTATTCTTGATTAATGCATCCTTGAGAGATATACGGT
This sequence comes from Caprella mutica, assembly GCA_947561585.1. Classification (NCBI taxonomy): domain Eukaryota; kingdom Metazoa; phylum Arthropoda; class Malacostraca; order Amphipoda; family Caprellidae; genus Caprella; species Caprella mutica. The sequence goes on along the minus strand of CANNZV010003182.1, from coordinate 64,574 downwards.
TGGTGGCCAGAAAGCTCTTTTCATAGTAGCACGAGTCAGAAGTGAACAATTAGTCATCATTGTACAAATATTAAAAATTGAAGTGGGTCACTGAGAAGGGGATGGTGGGTCACTTCGTGACCTGCGGGTCAGTGGTTCGCCACCCCTGGTCTAAACCATATTTAATCAACTGATAAATATAGATTTACCTATTTATCTGTTAAGTGTGACTCAAATTCACTTGAAATATCTGATATAGCGCAATATTCATATAATCTTCTTGGAAATGCACCATTATATCACTACTTGTTGTAATTTAAATGAATGAATAAAATATATGAAAAACAGTGGAGCCCTCTTCACTGTTTAGAAAGCTTTTTTAGTTTTAGTAAATCTGCACCGCTGAATCTAAAACTGCAATCAGTTTTACCAGAAAATTACTTTTTTTACTAAGAGGAATACAATTAATTGAGAGGCATTTTTGTTATATTTTTGTTACTTTTACATCTCCCATATACGTTTTTAAAGGAAAGATTGTTTTCTTACAAATTTTATCATTGGTATGTTGCAAATATTGATCTCTATCTGTTTTGAGAGCTGGAACTCTCACCTTCTATAATGTTCAATACAGAAATGTCTCATTTCCAAGTCCAACAGAAATCGGCCATCGTGACTGAATTTCAGTGTCCCAAATACCTGGTCTCCATCTTCATCACATCCTGATGACATCTCTCCACCTGTTCGTCTCTCATTGAACCTCATATTATCAAAAAGATATTCACGTGAGAATACGTGGTTTATTTTGATGCTATTTATGCCTCCCAGGTTTACAAAGGCAGTCAGCATTTTGGTGATGAGTTCTGCGTAGTTGCTAGCCTTATGTAATTGCCAAGGAAGTTCTTTACGACCAGAACATACGCTTTCAGTTCGACTTTCTTCATTGTTTTTTTATAAAAACACAAAGTTGAACATTCCTATTTATACAAAAAGTTGACTTGATTGAGTAAAATTAATGTTATTTTTATATTCAGCGTATCTAAAACTGTCTAAAATCAGTTTAAGAAGTATTGACCATTTTTGTGCTGTTGACCAGTGATAACACCAGTGTTGACCATTAGGGTGCGTACACACTACAAGCGGAGCAGAGCAGCGCGGAGCGGAGCGCCATTAATATTATTGTTTTTTTGGAGCGCCACTCCGTTTGCAGTGTGAACAGCCAAGCGTCTCTACATACAAATACCAAACTTCATTAATGGTGCTCCGCTCGTGCCGCTCCGCTCCGCTTGTAGTGTGTTTGAGCCCCTACTCACTTCTCTAAGTTCACCTCTCTAGGTTAGTAACACCACAGTACATAGAATAGTATAGTACCCCAGTTACATGTATTATTCAATTTTATTCTCGGTAGGCTGTGACGTCATGTATGTAAACAAGAGGTCACGTCATAGTAAACAGAATTGCTGTGGGTCACGTGGAATAGAGAATTAAGATGGCGGCCAACGCGACCGATCTGACTAATGATCTAATTATCTTGAATAAATCGTCTTCTTCAAGACTAAAAATTTGTTACTATTTTGGGTGTAAAAAGACCAGTAGCAATTTCATCAACAGTCATTTTTTAATTTCCGTCCGTATGACTATAAAGATTGGATAATAGCATGCGGTAATGTGGAATTAAAAAAAATATCACCGAAAACGTTATTTAACAAAAGTTGGGTGTGTTGCAGCCATCTTTTGTGTTTGTACTGTACGTACAAACGTACGCACCATTGTTGACATGTGACGTCACAGCCTACCGGGACACGCGTAATATCCCCCCTATAGCTCTGGGATACTATATATTCTCTGTACTGTGGTAACACTACCAGTGTTATAATGAATAGTTACATAGCTGATAAATATGTATATGACATGACGCTCACAATAAATAGGGTCATACTTAGATTTTACAGGTGGAGAAATTAACAGTTACAGGTAAGGTTGTCAACTTTGATCAATTTTAATAATTGTCCAAATATTTGGACATTCCCATCATTTACACCGGAGACATGGCAATAATTAATTGACTTAGTAAAGAACAGAATATTCAATAAATTTTGAAAAACTAGTGATGGTGCTCCCTTTTAAATCCCAGTGCGTTAGATTTTGAATATGTTAGAAAAATTTAATTTTTAATTGATTACATGTAAGTTCATCGCCCCAATTCACCGGCGGAAAGCTCGCCGTCTGGTAATTTCACCGCATCTCAATTTACCACGTGATAAATTGAGTACATAGTAAATTTCCATTTAATAATGTTCTTTGATAATTCCTTCGAATCAAGGTTGAGAAAAGTTTGACAGCAGTACCTATGTATATTTGTAATTAAATATAGAAATAATTAAATATATCATATCTTATTTCATACTTACTTACACACTCATACACTCCTCATAAGTTTAATTTACGAGAGTCTTTTCAATAAAATGAATACAATTTCTAAAACAAATGATAAAATAAAACAAACACATTGCAATAAATTGATTAAAATTTAATAACAGAATAACGTGAATGGCCTCGCTCGTAGTGCACAGGCCAGAACAACCCTTTGCAGACGAGCAAGAGATTAAATGAAGGTCTTTCTTCCCTTGGTTTTATATTTCTCAACCAATATAGTTTTGCTTAAGTACAAGAGGATGCTATTACTGATCTTTGCTGTATAATGTTGTGTCGTTGTGGAATGGAAATTGCAACCATTAAGAATTTAGCTCTGTTTAAGAAAAAAATTATATAGCCTCAAATTCTTTTGTTTCGCAAGATTTTTAGTTCAATGGTACTTTCTGTTAGCTTTTGTTCATGCTTGATTCAATCTTAACATTTCCATAAAATAACATGTACAATGTACTTACCATATATATACTTTGCACATGGGTCAACGGCTATTTGAGGCGATCATCTCACATTTCGGATTTTTTTTTATATTTGTGGACCGATTATTCTGAAGCTCTCACGGTATATGTAATATACACATTTTGCTTGTATAAATCTTTCGATTTAGGCATTATTCTTTGAGAAAATTAAGATTTTATAATTAAATCGTTAATTTCAAAAGACTAGAGTCTATTCATGATATATGATAGAAAAATCCTTTTAGAAACTTTAAAAAAATGTTGTATACATTGGCTCATTACATTACCATCTTTGTTTCTATTGTTCTTGTAGCATGAAAACTTCTCATTTTTTTTGGTTGAAAATTCACTTCTCTGCATAACAATCATTTTCTAACAAAAAAAAAATCATGATATGTTGTTTGCTCATACACATAATTTATTAATATTAATTGATATTATGATGTCATGTACAAACAATAATTCCATTGTCCTCTCAATATTTTTATTCTATTTACCGCTAGCAAACCTAGATGGCAGTAAAAATATCTTATTGTAGTATAATATCTTAAGGGTCGTATACACGCACGGTCTTTCCACCAGACTTTTTGCTAAGCTCCTCCTACTTTATCCACAAGAATATAAGAAAAAACGATATAAATCGTATAATTAGTGTTTGGTATCCATGATACCTGCAGGTATTTTTTTTCTAAGAACCGTATTGTACATATAAATATGAGTTGTATACATTGGTGTAATGAAGACCGTAAGACAGCGTTTCCCAACCTTTTTTTAAGGCGACCTCAATCATGCATCTCAAGCCATAACCGTGACCTCACTATGTTTTCTGATGAATAGTATGAGCACTGGTCCAGCCTCTGTTATGCTAACTCCATCTATCAGAAGCATCATTTTTAAATTGCGAATTGGGAGACCATAAATTGCTTCAAATCGCATTGGCCTATGTAAATGTCATTTTGCTCATAAGGAGTGGATTTTTATCACCCTATAAAAATTTACATTGATCTTCAACCATCTTCATCATGAAAAACGATTTTTGAACTCAAGAAATGGATTGTCCTGCAATTTGCCAAAACACCTTCTCCTTCAACAGTACGCATATAGAATTCATGTTTCACTTCAAGACCAGTTGAAGGATGGCTAAATTTTACCACCTGAAAATGTTTATAGGAATGAGATTTTTATAATGAGACTGTTTCTATCCACAAGAAAAAGCAAATGAAAACGAAAAAGAACAAAAGCAGTGATTCAGTAATTGAAGAGTTTCTTTGAAGAAACCCTCAGTTGCTCTTTCAGAAAAGCTTCTCAGCGGGTTTCACCCAACACGACGACGTTGTTGAGAATCGTCAGACATGAATTTCGTTTCCGTTTTTATCATAACTCTTCAGTTCAACCATTAACTGATTTCTGCAAAGCACAGAGAAGGCAGTTTTTTCAGTGGATTCTGTAAAAACCATTCAAGATTGTCAATAGAATCGTTTGGACTGACGAGAAGTTCTTATGCCTCCATCAACAACCACCTCGAAAAATCGACTGCGTGTGGACATATGAAAATCCTCGGATTATCTGAAAACAAATGATAGGTATGGTGTTAAAGTTATGATCTGCATTACCATTGTTAATTGAATGGTTCCAATCGTTCATGCATTCTTTGACGATGATGGCAACTAGCATATGTTATTGGTAATTGTCTCAAATAGCTCCTTCGCATTATTTGGCTCAGCCTGCGCAATTCTAAAACTCGTTCTTCACTTTGGTGGAAGCAAGACGGTGCTCCGCCATATTGCGCACAAATGCAGCTATAAATTTACTCAATGAAAATTTTGTAGGTCGAGTAATTGGCAGAAGAATAGAAATCCCTGGCCAACACACAGTCCAAATCTCAACCCTTTTGACTTGTTTTTCTGGGCTGCTACAATTTTTTGAGTTTGTTGTGAAAACTCAAATTCAATTGAGTCCCTTATAGTTTATACAAAGTGTTCAAAGCTTCGCTGGAGAATATAACCAGGAGAATTTCAGGAAAGTTTGTCAAGAATGTCATGAATTGCGAGCTTCGTTCGTTCTGTCTTTATGTTAGAGGGGTCGTTTTCAACAACCTTTGAAGGGCATCAGGGAATGTGCCTCGTACGATACATGACAATAAATATTTAATAATCATAAAAATGCATTCTATTCCTGTAAAGTGATGTACCTATTTATAAAAAATGGCATTTGACGAATTTTAAGTTGTCCCAATTCACAGTTTAAAAATGATGTTTCTGATGGAACACAACTCGTGGTTCTGCCATATAATTGAATTTTTATTTGGATGATTTAGCGACCCCATGAAAAGCGCTTGGCGACCCCAGGGTTGGGAAACGCTGCCGTAAGACGATGCTCTACTTCAGAGTGTATTTTATTGCCTATCTGGTTGAAGCACAGATATAATAACATAAAATAAATGATCATAATAGGGTATCAAGATGGTGAAACGGGTGATTGGTCTGAGATAGACCTCAGCCCATCTCGGTTAAGGATTGAGCTCTGACTCTACTGTATTCCTACTCTATACTGAACTAAAGTATCTAAACTTTTAGGCCTATAACAGATAATCAGATAGCTTTGGTTGAAAAACGAAGTCTCCTATTCGGGGTATTGTTATCACAAAGTCTCTGAGCAGTAGAATATTTCACTTGTTTGCGAGAACACTGTCATAACTTCGAAATAGCTATTTTTCAGGGGAGGTATTTTAGTACTTGTAATTTACGTACATTTAATGGTATATCGTTAGGACATTTAGCCTCTCTAACGTTATATTTTTCAGTTACAATGATGAATTTTTTACCAAAATGATCAGCATTTTATGATTTATATGTCTATATGGATAACTCTAAAATACATGTTTTTGTGTTTATGACGTTGTTGTTGCAAACAAGCGATATACTCCATGCTGCCTAGATCGGTAAAAAGGTTAAGCAGGTAATCACAATCATTTTCTAAATTGGTCAACCGGCCAATGCTACATTATTCCCCCTTCTGTGAAAAATTGTAAGTAATTTTCCATTTTACACAACTGTTTCAACTAATTCTAACCTACATGATTATTTAAAATAACGTACATAGAATTAAAATATATCATAACTAAAAATATGTAATACAAAATACTACTAGCAATGACGGTCAGCGTATTTTAACATTTATTTGTTAGATTGTTTTTTCTTATCCTGATTACCATTTATTTCCTCCACATTCATTGTGTTCACACTCTATAGTCTATATAATTAATATACTGTAGAGAAAAAACAATTAAGATGTAAATAATTAATATATTCAAAAGTATTTTGTTAAATAATGTTCCCAATAACGTATAATGATAAGCATTAACTAATTCTAAGTGATATATTAGTGATCTTTAAATTTCCAATAATCGTTCATTATATATGATTACTTTAAATAGGGATATCATCCAGCCTGTAATCTTCATTAATTAATATGATAATGATGATAATTAATATCATCATTAATACTCATAAATATATATTAGTTACAATAATCATACTGATAAAACCATGGGTTTTATTAAACCTCATTGTGACGAGTTGTCTTCTAGGAAAGTTTTACAACTCAAATTTCTTCTAACTGTCAAATATTTCTGCTGCCAAAAAAAAAAACAATTTGATCTGAAAATTTTAAAATAAATAAACAAGCTTATGCTAACCGTTTAATATTATTTTTATAATAAAATTGATAGGTATAATCAAAATGAAATAATCATATTTCAGAAGAATCAATTTTCATACGAAACACAATTGATGATATGTACCTAAAATATAATGTAAAAAAACATCGATCATTATTTTGAATGACTTTACAGACCCTTTGATTTCATTTTTTTATTCTATAGAAATTCATCTGTATAACTTATATAGCTAATTGCAATATATATATATATATACAAATATTTTCTGGAAGTTTAATAATAGTCAATTGCAACGATATTTTTTTCTGGTTTTAAATGCACAAGAAATGAAATTTTAAGAACTATAAAATTATCAAATCAAAATAGAAGAAAGAAATAAAAATAAATATTTTAGTAACAATTGAAGCAGGAATAAAAGTACTAATAAAGTTATAAACTGAAGACATGTAATTCTTTTCAAATTATATAATATAATCTTCATTTCTTCAATTATCACTATTCATATGAACTAATTTCATCACATTCCATAATTAATTGTTCTGATTTGTTTAAAAGTTAATCTTAACAATTTTTTTTCGACTTATGACTTCCATTTAAAGAGCTTCAGAATTTTTCAACAATCGAAGTTTTTCGCAATCCCTTCCATTCAGAGAAAAAAACCAGATGGTTTCTACAAGCCAGCTTTCGCACACCGTATAATGATGTCACCAGTGAACTTCAAGATCTGAGGGGGAAAATAAGATATTTTAAAGTTAATAAAATGGAAAACATGAATGTAAGAGTTTCCGAACATCAATTAAATTCTTGTTGAAAATAATATCAAATCTGTTTTCGCAAAATAAACGGTAACATCTCGTAAAATTAGGTACATAACTAGAATTTCACTACTTGCATCAAGAACACAAGTACCGGTGACTATACTTACGAGTTGAAGAGGAAAATGGAGAGGTGAAATAAATCTAAGAACCTATCCAACACAAAAGTCTAAGACCTAATAGTTAAATAAAAAAAAATAGTTAAAAAAATGATAGACATGGTATAAATGAAAATTACAATCCACTATCCAAATTACAATAGTTAGGGACCCTAGGGACACCGCCATTTTCTCTTCAATTCACTACAGAAAGGTTCAGGATAGAGCCTCTGGGACTAAATTTCTTACATTGAAATCTTTGACTTGAGTGCTCTGAGTGTGAATCATCTTCTTCATGTGAGCTGTTGATGCATAACCTATTAACATCTGCTTCAGTTTTTCGGTATCTACTTCTGTTTTCTTTTTGTTCAGCTGATCAAAATAAAAGAAAACTTAATTAATAATGAAGGTATATTTTAAAAGCAATCAATGAGAGAGTATTTAAACAACAGGGCTCACCACTCCAAATTTCTCCGCAATACAAAAGTTTTTATCTCTGAGTGAAATCTCTGCAGAAAAGAAAGAAATTGTGAGAAGTTTAAATGTCCAGTCAACCCGATTATCACATTCATTTCTATTAATTAAAATATATGGTTAATTTCTTTCCATATGAGTTACCTCGAATCAAATTACCGTTGAATTATATTTGTGTATCGATTAAATAATTTAAACTAGTTTAAATTATTTAAACCCTGCTAGAAATGACTAGAGGTTATAGGACTTTCCATAACTGTAGTGAAACTTTAAAGGACTGTTGTTAACCTTTAAACTGACGTGAATAATAATAAAGTCTTCAATTCTATTGTTTAAATTTTACTTACTCGGATCACTGTATTTGCATTTTTGCCGATGTTCAAACAAGTTTTTGGAATATTTTGGCATAGCGTCCATACAATTCGCACCGTACTTTTCAAAGTTATTCATACCTGGAAATAGAAAAAGTAATAAACATAAGTTGAGAATACACAAAGTATAGTTCTTATGTTAAGGCTGCAGTATAATATTGTCACAATCCTCGTAATAACAAAGTAACACTTCTTTCTTTATTGTGTCTGCTGCCCCAATTTTTTTTGGGCTCAATCGTCGTGGGACCAAAACTTTCTTGGGTCCAATTGTCGGTGAACCATATAGAGACAATATCAGTAACAGAATTGGTCGATATTGCATGTGATGTCTTCATTCACTCATCAGGACATTATTCATGGGATTAGTATTTTGTTAACTCATTAGATCGAACACTTGTTATTAATGGGGAAAAAACTAATAGTTGCTCAAGAATGTTTTTCCCTTCTTGGGATGTTTGAACGGAATAATTTTAATTTCAGCTTCTCCAATTATATATATGAATTTTAATTACTTATATCTATTAATATATATTGGTAGGTACAAAGAGTCTTCTATCACAATAAAAAAATTATCAGTCTAAAAAAGTCTTTCAACTGTCTGAAATCTTTTTATCAGTCTGAAAATATTTTATCTGGCTAAAAAAAGTCTTTTATCAGTCCGAAAGTCTTTTATCAGTCTGAAAGTCTTTTATCAGTCTGAAAGTCTTTTAACAGTCTAAAAAAGTTTCTTTTATCTGTCTAAAAAAGTCTTTAAGCAGTCTAAAAAATTCTTTTGTCAGTATAATCATAAACAAATCCCATAATAATGTAGTTCAATAGTGTATTTTTTAAATCATTATAGTGGACTTCCTTTTTTTAAATTTAGAAACGTATTTTGATTTTCAAGTTTTAAGAATATAATTTTTCTATCAACCAATAATTTACAAATTTAATTTAATTTTTTAAATTTTTTATGATGAAACACTGATCGGTTGATCCATTTAGAGAGAGAAAAAGATTATCTGCTAAACCTATTTTAACGATTTTGAATAAGCTTAATAATTGATATAAAAATAGCTAATTAATTATCAAGATGATTATTTAAACTCAACATCGAAGGTATTCTAGTTTCCAAGCTTTCACATCGAAAGATGTCTATTGATCGTCAGGAGATTTTCTGAGCAACTCCTTCCTGCTCGCCCAAGAGCCATCAAGATTAAAATATCCCCATAGGCTTCCCAAACGTTTAAGTATATAATAAAAGAGAACATGAGATTATTTTTTTTGAGAATCGTCATCATTCCACCTCAAATATATATAAATACAAATAAAAACTTCTGACATTTAGCATCAAAAATATAATAATATTTAATTTAAAAAAAATAAAAAGTTAACACAAAATAATTTTAAAGCAAATTTTTAATGTTAAATAAATTCATGACGCTAACTTACCCCATTGTGAATCTTTAATAACTCGCGTCTCTCCTTCTCCATCGTAGGATGACACCATCACCACGAAGGCAAGAATCAGAAGTACCTTCATACCTAAGGAAGGTGTAGGGACAGTTGCCATACTTAAGGTAGGTGTTGGGTATCTAAAAATACACCTTTGCTACAAAATACCTGTGAGTAGTAATATCTTCTGCGTGCTATGATGAAAGGTGGTTATTCAGATCTGCTTTTTATAGCAATAATTGTGTAAATATTGTCCCAAAAGTCAAGATTTATCAACAAGTCTTGAGGTATGATAAATTTGATCAAATGTTTATTTTCATGTCGTCAACAAAGGCTATTGTTCTCGTGTCTCACAAATATTATTTACTAGGCCTATTTGCATCATAAAATCGAACTGTGATTCGTTACTAACATTGCAACAAGTGTGACAGTATGTATTTACCAATAAATCAAACCTATTATTTCATCGTAATGTATACAAAAAGGGGTCTAGGTCAATTGATCCCCGGTCAAAAGATCCTCGGTCATATGATCCCCATACCATTTGATCCCCGGTCATTTGATTCATAGTCATATTTTTTGTTTATACACCTACTATTCATATATTATATGTGAATATGTTAATTATTTAACATATGATAGAAATGTGCACCTTTCAGTCGATGAAGTATTTTAAAGAAACTATAAGTAATAACTAATAAGGGTAAAAACATTTAACAAGAATTTTTTTTATTCAATTAAGTAACAATATATGCTTTCAAATATACATTCCGGCAACAAAAAATATTCAATGGTGAAATCAAATGTACAGGCATACCCCACACTTATTATAACTAGCACATATGACTAATCAAATAAATCAGGAGCATCTCTCGTAATTATTTGTCCTGGAATAGAAACTATTTTAGGAGTAACTTTTGACAATTTTATCGGCAGCTTTCAATTAAGCATTTTGCAGCAACTAGTGCAATTATTATCATCATGCGCAGGTGGAATAGATTAAAAATAATTTTATTGTAAAATAATTTAAGTATACTTTTTACCATAAAATGATTTTCAATCTATTCCACCTGCATGATCATAATATTTCTAATAGTTACGGCGAAAACAGCTTAATTGAAAGTTAGGTATATTCACTTAGCTTGTGAATGAACCAATCAATAGCTGGTAAATATTTCCTATATCACCTGTAATATGTTTTCTCTCTAGTTGTAAATGTAAATTATTTGTATATAAAAATAATTAATTTGTTGCGATAGTAAGTTCTATAGCTGTTTGAATTATGTTATTTTTTCATTTTAAATATAAATTGTAGATCTCAAACTGTTTCACAAATTCTATTTATTATTTAAATAGTTGATGCCAATTTTTATATAGAAATAAAGATCGTTATATTTTATTGTATGCTAAATATATAAACGAACAAAAAATATGACTGGGAATCAAATGACCGGGGATCTAATGACCGGGGATCTTTTGACCGGGGATCAATTGACCGGCCATCACAAAAAAGTGGAGCGGATTACTTAAAAGATCTGATGAAATTTAGAGATTTCTGAAAAAACCTAACGTTACAGTAGTTCAATCTAAGATTGATTTTTAAACCATATTAAATCGCCATATTAATCTGTTAAGAGTGATTTAAATTCACTGAAAACATCCAATATAGAGCAGAACTCATATGGCTTTCATGGAAATGCAGATATGCGCCATTGCATAACTACTTGTTATGTGTATTGTTAAATTTTAAAGAGAATATCCCAAAAAACTATATTAAAAAAAAAACACTTGAAATGATGAATTCCTATATTATGCAATTTTACAGTAATCTAGAAATGGGGGTATAATAACTATTATTTATTACAATGTGTAGCACAGATACAAAGAATTATATAAAAACAGATTAAAATAGAAATTAAATAAATGGTACCCATTTAATAATCCTTTAAATAATATAAAAACCAAGTGGTGAGTCGCTGGCCAAAAGAATGTCGCGTCTTGCGGGACGCTAAAATCCTTATTTTTGAGTCACGTGACTGGCAATCTAGCGTCAGTTTAATGGATAAATGATATAATTGAAACAAAATTTAATGGAGAAATGATGTAACTAAAAAAAATAAGGTTTTACACCGTCTTTCTTAGCGTCCTGCAGTCGCTGCAACACTTCCTCTCTCTAGAGTAGTTTATCATAACTCTATGGTAAAAACATAAACATTGGAATAAACATAAAATCCACGATTTTGAAGAGATGAACAAATCTGCGCCTCGTTTTCTATTTCCTTACAAAAGATTCTATCTTCACAAAAAGTGCAGCTGTGTGGCTCCATTTTTAAGTGTCTATGAAATTTCTTAATAACTTAGATATCAATTCAATGTGTAGTACAAATACAAAGATATACATGAATTTATATTAATAAAAACAAAATAATTATTAATAATATCATTTAAATTTTCTGTATTTTTACTACAATAATAGAGGAATTAACCAAGTTTCTTCCCTGGCTAGAAAGTGTTTTTTAAGTTGAACAAGAAAAATAGAAACACGAATTTAACATTTCCACATTTCAATAATCTTTTTATTTGACATACCTACTCTAATTTCAGACGTATGATTTGGAAGATATTTTCAATTATGTTAAACCCCTGTATATAACCATTTAAAAACTTTTACATTGAAATGTTCAAACGAAATTTTGTAGGTCCAATTGTTTTATTGTTTGAACCAATGCGGTATAATGTTTTGCTGTGCGGTCTATGGCAATTTGAAAGCCTATATTAATTTCTAAATGTTGTCAAAGATTTTTATACACAATACGCTATGCAAAACCTGTTAATTTTAAGTAAAAGAAAAAGAATGTTCACCCTTGTTTTAAATATCATCTAGGTAGATATAGTTTATAAAATATTATGGTAAAGGTTTAGAATATTTTGCATAATATTTAAAGATATATCAATTTTGTACGTATCAGAATTCATTAATTAAAAATATGAATGTTGCAAATGGTGCATTTATTGCAGATCTCAATGTAGTTTAATTACATCCCCCCTCACGTAATCCATTGCTTAGGCTAAACTTTAATGAGAACTAACTACTGAAAGTATATTCTGGTCCATTCTACAATATTTTTTCAAAATATTCAGGCCAACATATATATGTACACATTGATGCAATTTCACTTCACGGAATTGTATTAATTTTATATTCATTCTTCTGTAGTTTCATATTATAATGGACTTTCTTTGTAAATTCAAATAAATCATCGTGTTGGTTTGAAACTCAAACAATTTCATGAAGAACCTACAAAGCTGATGAATATATCATTGCACCCATGGTAAATTGGTACCTACACACAGAGAACGGATTTGTTATATTTACAAAACGTATTTTGTCGATAACATTTGGTTAAGATAATGAGAAAGATTTGCTATATTAACCATCAATTGAGTTAAATCAGCAATAAGATATTGTTCAAAGATTTTTTGACTAAAACAAATTTTTTTTTTTTGTTAACTGAACAATTTTTGTAATGGAAAATTGTTAAGGTTACTAAAAAAGTTTTGTTTATATTAACTTAAATATATCTATGATAGCAATTTAATATTGTTCGATGTTTTTCTTTATTTACAACAAAATGTTTTTGTAGTAATAACTTGGAAATATTTAGTTAAAATGTAACAATGTTGGTTAACATAATGCCTTTGCCTTTATAAATAATAACTTTTCTACAATAATATTATATTTTTGTTGAGATATTTTTTAATATCAACAATATTATATTGCCTGTAATAATAATTGTTTTCCATTTCTTTTTTTGGCTACCTATAAATTTTAAGTTCGTACAAAATCAATATATATAAATTTATACATGTTACGCGGAAAAAAGTAATACATTGAGTCGTGGTTTAAATCATAATGGTAAAAAATATATACATATTGCAGCAAGTTCATTCTAAAGCCTTATTTACGTATCATAACTAGATAAGTATTGATAAACACTAGTAGGTAACTAGGTAGGTATTGATAAAGAGTATTAATCAATAGCTAGTACGTAACTAGCTAGGTAGGTGGGTGTTGATAAATATTAATAGATAGCTATAATACAAATATTCTATTGAAATATTCTATTAACTTAATAAAAAAGAAAAGAAAATACTAACTGATATTTATTTATAATAACTTTAAAAGGCCCGCATATTTTATATTGGTTATAGTTCATTCCAATCCTACTTCTACAATGTCCAGAATGGCTGAAAGGATAGAGTCGCAGACTGAACACTACAGATCGTGAGTTCGTGTCCCGGGCACACCACTTCATTTCTGTCTCCATTTATTTCCATTCAATTTGTATATAACAACATGAATCATAAAACTAATTGATATACATCCAAACGTACATTTACACTATATGCTATAAAATAAGAAATGGCAATTAAAACAGCATAATCTTTTTTTTAAACCAAACGGTTTCAGTTAACATAACAAGATGATTGCGTTGCTACAAAAAATTATTTGTGTTGCTTTAAATATAGTTTTTGTTGACATAACAAAATACATTTTTTGAAGTAGCAGTATTGTAATGTTACTATAAATAATGAGCTCTAGTTACTATTACCTTAAAACTTTAAGTGTAGCTATAACAAAAAAAAAAACTTAACAAAAAAAATATTTACTGTAACAAAACTATTTTGATGGCTCATAGCTGACAAATTTATTTTGTTGATATAACCAAAAACCTACTTTTTTTGGTTGTATCAACCAAACCGTTCTCTGTGTGTGGATTTTGCAGCGTGTCAGCTCAATGATTTTAGCTCAAAAGGTTAACCAAAATATTTCTCTAGAAATTAGTGAAGGTATAATATATCTAAAGATCAGAAAATAATTTATTAAATAAAACTAACTGTACTCTACAGGATTGATCCATGTGGATACGCTCCACTTATTTGTATGTTAATATTACGATGATATATCAGGCTTGATTTATTAGTAAATACATACTGTTACACTTGTTGCAATATTAGTGAAAAATGACGATATGAATTTATCATGCAAACATACCTAGTATAGTAAAGTTTATGAAGGAAGAGAACCATAACCTATGTTGATGACATTTAAAGCAAACATTTGTTCAGATTTATCATACTTCAATTCTTGGTATTAAATTTGAGCTTTTGGGACAATATTTACACGATTATCGCTATAAAAAGCAGATCTGAATAACCACCTCCACCATAGCACGCAAAAGATATTAACTGGTCACAGGTCTTTTGTAGCAAAAGTGTATTTGTTGAGAACTGTTCCTACACCTACCTTAGGTATGAAGGTAACTGTCCGTACACCTTCCTTAGGTATGAAGGTACTTCTGATTCTTGCCTTCGTGGTGATGGTGTCAGCCCACGATGGAGAAAGAGAGACTCGAATTATTAAAAATCAACAATGGGGTAAGTTACCGTAATGAATGTATTTAACTACTCCATGACGTCACTTCCGTCCCAACTCTTTGCCTCAGATGTTGTATAATTCAAAATTCATTATAACTCCTGAGTTATGAAGTTCAGCATTATGAAGCACTCGAGTAATGAAGGATCTGAGATATGAAATGCACCTGATTTATGAAGTATTTTCCCTGTTCAAATTATAGAAAACTATATACGTCAAGAAATTTGTCCTAGTTATTCCTGAGAAACCATGGATTTCTACAAGATTTTAATCCTAGAAAACAATTCGCGCTTCTAAGATATGAAGATTGAAGAGATTCTGAGTTACGAAGGAACCAACACTTCATAACTCAGGAGTTTCACTGTACACTGTTGAAAGTCTTTATTAGACTGATAATTTTTTTTATAGATAAAAGACTTTTTCAGACTAATTAAAGAATACTTGTACTTACCAAGATATATATAAATAGATGTAGGTAATGAAAATACAACGGACAGTGCATGTGTTCGCTATGCCTATCAATGGACGCTATTGTGCGACTGAGGGTTTACTTCAGTTGGGGTTTAAATTTTGCAATATTTCTTTAACATCATTTCTAAAAAACGCTAATGAAGGCAAACAACCACAGATTATTATCAAATGAAAATTTTAATGGAAATCTTATAATATTTATGCAACTTACTTAAATATAACTCACATTATGGATATATATGTATTTACCTACATGCAAACTAATATTTATAGCATAATTAATAATCGTTAATTAAACTGAACACAATATAAAAGTGAATTACCTAACCCTAGTAACCAAGCCATTAAAAGTTTGCTCAGTCACCTAGGGACTGGTCCGTGCGCGCCAGTCCTCACTAAAACTGTTATAAAATCTTAACAAATTAACTTTTCGATATTTTCTCTTCATAAAAACCATTATTTGATAATTACACATCCATTGGTAAACGCCAAATAATTATTATCCATTTAAAATTAAATTAAAAAGCAAAGATAAGAAACAAATATTTCTTAGGTTTTCTAACTATTTGTACAAAAGCCATTTTCACTACCCATCAATAAAATCCTTATAACATTCAAAAGAATGAATAAAACTTAATGAAAACTTAATTGTTGATGGATAAGGATTTTACAATGAGAAAAATATCAGGATGATACATGTACTTTTAATAGTTTTCGAAATATACTAACTTAAAGTTTTGTTCCGTTTTTTTTCGAGACACTCTGTATATTTGAATAAATGCTCATAATATTATTATCCTGCCATCTATCACCTTCTTTTTTGTATAATCGTATGTATTTATGTTGAAAAGTAAAAGTCCTGAAAAGAAAGCTTCCAAATTGGTTTAAAAGTAAAATTATTATTATATTTTCATGAGGACTGGTGCGCCTGGACCAGTCCCTAGGTTACTAGGGTAATCTCCTGATTCTTATTTTCTGTTGGGTATAAATAATTAAAGAATAGTCTAATAAAAAGAAGAAATTGTCCGGTAGATCTGACCATTTTTGTTCTTCGTAAGGAGTGTCCGTTTAAAGATCGTCCGCTATTTGGTGAAGCGGGAATTGATTTTCTTCTGTTTGATTCCAGCACAAAATACTTTTCCCTCTTTTCGAGCAAGTGTTAGATCTATTGAGTTAAGGAAATACCGAGTCTCTAAATAATGACCTGGTTGCTAAATGGGGGCGTGGAAAATTCCACTGAGGAAAATTCCACTGAGGAAAATTCCACTGCGGAAAGTTCCATTGGGAAAATTCCACTGCGGAAAGTTCCACTGAGGAATATTCCAATGAGGAAAATTCCACTGAGGAAAGTTCCATTGGGAAAATTCCACTGAGGAATTATTCCACTAAACAAAATCCAATATTTAAAAATCAACCAGGAACTTTCCTTAGCATTTCACTGGCAAAATAAATTGCATATATGTTTTTCTTACACAATACTGTTCTGTCCAAATGGCAGTCCAAAATATATTTTGATAAATTATTTTAGCTAAGAAGGTGATTCGGTTCCAGTAAGTTGATTGCAAGGAAACGTTTACTTCATTCAAATAATAATTTATCTCTGTTCAATGTACAGGTAAAGCGTTCGTTGTAACGATCAGCGTTCGTTGTAACGATACATTATTTAGTTTGGTTGTGGATTTAAACTTTGTAAGTTTAAAGATTTGATTGTTCTCTTTGTGCTCATTGTCATTTTTTTACAAACTATCGTCTCGTATAACACATATTTTTATTTGACAATACTTAAAACTCAAACTTGCATTCAATATAAACTTAACTATATAATGAGATATGCGTAACAAGAGGCTAAAACGAATTTATTTAATAGTTTTTTTTTTAAGTAGAATTATCTTGATCTCAAGTAGAAGTAGTTTAACAATGCATTTTCCTTAGGTGTTGCACAAAGAAAATGTACACCAAGAAAATTTATATAAACAGATTCACTTACATTTTATTAAACCACTTAAAAAGAAACAGTGTAATGAATGTCACAAAAAGCTTATAGAATATGAAAATTTCTACTGTATTGAATAAGAAAACAAGAAGTACAATTTATAAACTTACTTAAGCTCAGTGGAATTTTCTTCAGTGGAATTTTCCCAGTGGAACTTTCCGCAGTGGAATTTTCCTCGGTTGAATATTCCTCTGTGGAACTTTCCTCAGTTGAATTTTCCTAGAACAGCTAAATGAGGACGTCTCATACATTAATTGCTAATATTGTCTCTATTATAATTTATGTACTGTGGCCTCAACATAAGAACTATACTGTGTGTATTCTCAACTTATGGTTATTACTTTTTTATTTCCAGGTATGAATAACTTTGAAAAATACGGTGCGAATTGTATGGACGCTATGCCAAAATATTCCAAACACTTGTTTGAACATCGGCAAAAATGCAAATACAGTGATCCGAGTAAGTAAAAATTAAATAATAGGATTGAAACATTTAAAGGTTTAATGCAATCAATTAAAGGTTTAATGCAATCAATTATAGGTTTAATGCAATCAATTAAAGGTGTAGTGTTGTATAAAAAGGTTCACTCCAGTCGGTTCACTCCTGTTACAATGTTTCTAGAAAAGTAATACTCAAACGAATAATATTTAGTGTGCATTTGTAAATATTGTTTTATTGGATGAAAAACTAGTTTAAATGATTAAATCAACATAGGGATATAAAATTTAACAGTAATTTTCATCTGGTCACATGAAAAGTTGTTGAGTATAGTCAAAAATAAACTATAAACTTTTCACAATTTCTTTCTTTTCTGCAGAGATTTCACTCAAAGATAAAAACTTTTGTATTGCGGAGAAATTTGGAGTGGTGAGCCCAGTTGTTTAAATACTCTCTCATTGATTGCTTTTAAAATATACCTTCATTATAAATTAAGTTTTCTTTTATTTTGATCAGCTGAACAAAAAGAAAACAGAAGTAGATACCGGAAAACTGAAGCAGATGTTAATTGGTTATGCATCAACAGCTCACATGAAGAAGATGATTCAGACTCAGAGCACTCAAGTCAAAGATTTCAATGTAAGAAATATAGTCCCAGAAGCTTTATCCTGAACCTTTCTGTAGTGAATTGAAGAGAAAATGGTGGTGTCCCTAGGGTCCCTAACTATTGTAATTTGGATAGTGGATTGTAATTTAGTCCCAGAGGCTCTATCCTGAAGCGTGCATGGACATTTCGTCCACGGACAATTGAGAACTCTGAGTAGCTAAGATAGACTATGCAAGTAGTGAAATTTTAGTCATATACTATAATTTGAAGAAGATGTTACCATTTATTAAGCGAAAACAGATCTACCATTATATCCCCCAAGAATTTAATTGATGTTTGGGAACATTTACACAGAGGTTTCCCACTTTTTTAAACTTTAGAATATCTTACTTTCTCTCACAGATCTTGAAGTTCACTGGTGACATCATTATACGGTGTGCGAAAGCTGGCTTGTAGAAACCGCCTGGTTTTTCTCTGAATGGAGTGGATTGCGAAGAGCTTCGATTATTGAAAAATTCTGAAACTGTTTAAATGGAAGTCTTAAGTCAAAAAAAATTTAAGAAAAACTTTGAAACGAATTTGAACAACTAATTATGGAATGTGATGAACTTTGTTCATATACTATAAATAGTGATAATTGGAGAAAGGAAGATATTATTATATAACTTGAAGACAACGTCAGGTCTTCAATTTATTAGTAGCATTTCTTCATTCTATTGTTACATTTAAAGTTGCCCGACAGACCATTAGGTCTAAGTAAGGCTTAATTTACTAGACTAAATTGTGAAGGAGGAGGAAGTGAAGGAGGAGGAAGTGAAGGTGAGAGAAGTGAAGGTTGATTTCAATAAAACTATATTCGTATTATTATTATCCTATTACTATACATACATATTTATTTTTAGTCATTTATTCTATTTTGAAAGGATAATTTTTTATTTTTTTAAATTTCATTTTTTGTGCATTTAAAACAGGAAAAAATATTATTGCTGTTGACTATTATTAACCTTCAAGCAAATACTTAGACTTTTTTGCAATTAGTTATATAAGTTACAGATGAATATATTGTTTAATAAGAAGATTGAAGTTAAAGAGGCAATGTACTCATTTGAAATTGTCGAGGTTTTTTTTAAATAAAATTGTAAGTATATGTCAGGGGTGGCCAGAGAGTTACCTGTGCGAGCTGCACGAAATTGCCCTGGAGCCGTATATTTAACGAAATCTGTAACATTGAGACACTATTTCAATGTGCCAAATGCGTCTCGTGAGCCACACTTTGGCCACCCATGGTATATATCAATTATGGGTCTAGGACATTTCGTCACCGGACATTTCGTCCACGAACATTTCGTTCATGGATAATTCGTCCACTGATATTAGGTTCAATGAACAATTCGTCCACGGACATTTCATCCACGGACAATTCGTTCACGGACATTTCGTCCATGGACATTTCGTTCACGGAGGAGAAGATTGCCATAATTGATTCAATGCAAAAATCAAAAGTTTCCATTTACCTCCAAAATAGGGTGTTTTCTACTTTTTTATTGCAGAACATATACAAATGTTATTCAATATAAAATATATACACATTATAAATATAATACAAAATAATGACTTTCGTGGACGAATTGTCCATGGACGAAATGTCCCTGCACGGTCTATACTCTATTGTATAGTCACTATGTATAGTGTATACGTATGAAAATTAATTAATTTGAAATATGGATATTTCCATTTAATTGAAGTAATTTTAAAAATGATTAATAGAAGACGGTGTGTATATCAAGGCTAACAGTAACAATAATCTTTTTATTAATACGATCTTGTGTACGTGTGTTAGTGCATGCCACTTCACCGATGAAGTAAATCATTCACCGATGATTTACTATGCGATGAATTTAGTTCTAGGTATATTCCACCCCGGTATATTCCACCCCGGTATATTCCACCCCGGTATATTCCACCCCGGTATATTCCACCCCGGTATATTCCACCCCGGTATATTCCACCCCGGTATATTCCACCCCGGTATATTCCACCCCGGTTTATTCCACCCCGGTATATTCCACCCCGGTAAATTCCACCCCAGAGACTAAGATCATTTGGGTAACAATAAAAAGTCAAAGATTTTATTTTCAAATGGCCTTTTGTTAAATACAATTGGTACCCATGAAGAAATAACTCACACGATATCCTAAGACAATTGGTCAATATTTAGAAGTAGCTCAAGTAAATTTTTGAAACTTTATCTCAATAGACAAAAATACAAATATTAATAATTTGGTAATTTATTTCGAAGTTTAAATCTTGAGCAAGTTAATATTAATTACTTTTTAACATCAAACTGCAGTATATGCTCTTACAACAATGGTTGGGAGAGGTGAGGAGGAGGTCGACTGCAGAGACAACACATTCATTGTTTTTGCTTATAAGTTGTTGTTTGCATGGATTCTAGGACAAATTCTTCCGTGGATAACATCTCTCCATGTAAAAAAAAGCAATGATACCCCCAGTCTTAAAACCATATGCAATAATCCCCCTCATCCCCATCAAAAACTTGGTCAAACAAAAAATCATATAAAATGTGTAGAAAAAAGTTTTCGGTCAAAAACTATTTTTCACCACTTCTACTCGAAGTCAAAATACCGAATTAAATATAAAATAATAAAAACAATAAGTACTATATGACATCATCTTGCAGTTAATATCGCTGTTACGTTGTCGATAATGAAGAAAATCAGCTTAAGATGGAAAATAAAATACCTCAACTGATAAAGAGCGTTCATGAAAAATAAACAGCTTGTGAACCCAACAAAAGGTAAAAATTAATGCAATGAAAATGAAAGTTACCTAGTATTTTATAAAATATTAATAAATGAATAATATCAACAAACAACAAACCTAACCCGTAAAGTGGGGTGGAACTTACCGGGGTGGAATATACCTAGGGTGGAATTTACCAGGTGGAATATACAGGGGTGGAATATACCAAGGGTGGAATAAACCGGGGTGGAATTTACCGGGTGGAATATGCCGGTCACCAATGAATTTACCCTGCAATGAAATTACCATGCGATGAATTTATCCTGCGATAAATTTACTGCGATGAATTTACCGGATACTGAGTGAACCCAAGCAACCATGACATATTGTGCCAACATGGGTACATACTATATAGATGGTTGGATGGGCAAGAGATGGCAGGCAGAAAAGTAGATTAGAACGGAAAATTAGCAATTCAGAAGTAATAAAAAGGACATTGTAGAGTTTTGATATACAATATATGCAAATAAATTTTATGAGGTTTACAGCAAAATGATAAGAAGCATATTAGACTCATTGATTATTGACCGAGAGAATAATAACTTATAGCTACATAATATTATAGAACAAATGTCTAGGATCATTAATCTGCCAACCTTATGAAAATTGGTTCAGTATATATTTTTCATATGGATTTAAATATTTTCCTATTCGGTGTACATCGATGGTACGAAACACCAACTAATTTGATGCTAAGGAAAAAGATTGTACACCCTATTTGTTTTGATTTCCAATTTGAATTTTATAAACAAACAATTTATGCTGTTTGGCCTTCGTTTAATCTTTGAATTATTTCCTAAAGTTTTTATAATCGTTTATATGGTAATAGTTATATGTATTTCTATTCATATTTGTGTCTTTAGATGATGTTTTTAAACCCATTAGCATTATTGTACGTATTACATATTTGTCACTTATTGGTAAGGTTACATCTCGGTTCATAGTCCTAATTTTTTCCTGGTTAGATATTAGGGTAACGGCAGCTTGTATCGCCCCTCTCCATTTATCGTCACGTTTCAGTTATTTTCGTCTATAACAAGACCTAGAAACATTTTCATGGTATAGGTTTTTACAATTCGATGTCTCCATATATTTTTAATATTGTTACATAAATGTAAGTAATTTCATTTAAAATTACAATCAGAGTGTCGATCAGTTTAACTGATGAGATGTATGACGATACGGTACATTCAGGACAAACCTACCGAAATTGATTAGGTATAGAGAATTTGTTAACGCGATTTTACGCTTCAAATAAAAAATTCAAAATAATGTTCATACAATTTTGCTTGTTTTTAATTGCATTTCTTAAATACAAAATCAGAAATTAATTTGGTCATCAATATTTAAAATAAATCGATGTGTCGATATTTGGGTATCAATAAAGAGGGTTTACCATTTATCGTCATGGGGTGACGATAAATGGTATATTTGGTCAATTTTGAAATAGTGATTCTAAAACAGTTTAATGGTTAGTAAATATATTAATTCTCAATATTTATTCAATTTTACATACTTAGATAGCTTTTACCCATTTATCGACCTACTGGAACTCAATTAGGGTGGTAAGCAGAGGGGGGGGAGTAATTAGAAGGGGGGGGGGGGGGCTATACTATACATATATAATAGAATCAGAATAGTTGATTATACATATATGATATTCAATATACCTTGTTCATCTAAATAATGATTAGTAAGAAAATAAAATTGGATTTAAATAGAAAAAGTGTCACCTAATTTGATAAAACGTAGAAAATTTTCATAAGTTTTAGACGTACAATGTTGTTGTATTGCCGTACACGTTATCCAAAGAATGTTTGCACATCTGCATGTGATATTCATAATTAATATAATAATATATAGCTGGTATTCATCTTAAAACAATTTAATAGGTAGATTAGAGGTTACATTTCTCTGAGATTCGGTTATTTATTATTTACACAGTTTACGATGATATACAGGGTGGGGCGTAAGTTTGGAAGCAAATGAAAGTGCATATTATAATCCAACGAAAGATATATTTAATAATTTACAGTTATGTATTATTACATAAGGGTTTTAAGAATTCAAAAACCATAAATTTATTCAAAATGTCCCCCCTTGTTTTTAATAACAGCCTCAAATCTCCTCCGAACTCCTCCTACTGCGGCACGCAACTGTTCTTGTGAAATTTCCCTCCAAGATCTCTGGAGCGAACGCTTTAAATCATCCACACTGCGATGGAATTTACCACAGGCCTTTGATTCAAGAATGGACCATACCGAAAAGTCCATAGGATTAACATCTGGGGAGCAGGGAGGCCACATTTCTTCGGACCAAAACCGTGGAAGATGGTCATGGCACCAGTTTTGAGTGACATTTGCAGTATGTGAAGTCGCGCAGTCTTGCTGAAATGTCCATAGTGTCATTACCGAAGTGATCATTAGCTGACTCCAACATTGGCGTCAAAATATTCTCAATATAACATTTAGCATTGATTTTGGCGCCTTGTTCCACAAAAATTAAAGGAGATCTCCAAGTTTCTGAAACGGCGGCCCAGACCATTACTGAAGCAGGTTTCAAGGTTCTGTGGACAGTTTTTTGGTTGTATGGGATGTCTTTTGCACTTTTACTAATTATTCTGTCATTCCTCCGGTTGTGAGCCATTTCCACTGTGAAAATTTTTTCGTCAGACCAAACAATTTCACCAGCCGTGCCAGACTTCAATTCTCTCAGAAGTGCTTTGCTTCTCTCCAATCTCTTTTTCTTTACAGCTTCTGACAGAGTCTGTCTCTTTTGGAGGGTGAAAGAGGACATCTTTGGGTCTTCTTTGACAACTCTTCTCATTGTTCTGGGACTCATATTAGCTGTTTTGGCTAACAATCGTATTGACCTTTTCGGGTTCCTCCTGATCTTCTCTCGGGCACATTTTATCAGTTGTTTGGTGCGTTGTGAGCGTGGTCTACCACTTCTTGGACGATCAGTCAAGTCTTCTCTCTCATTAAAACGCTTCACACACTTCCAAACAGTCGATCTCGCTATTGAGAGAGTCATTGAAATGACGGAATCTGACTTCTCGGCACGGTGTAGAGCAATAATGGCTTCTCTTTTGTCTGACATTTTTGAATTGACCAAGTTTTTGTAGAAAATAACTATGCCACGTCATAATGTAGTGTCTCTACTATAGTTCAAACCCTATCACCTACTTAGGAACTTATTTTTAAGATTTATATTAATGTTTGAAAAATTGCTTCCAAACTTACGCCCCACCCTGTATATTTTGTGAACTTCATCATTGGAAAAACAAACAACGTGATCTATCAAAATTTAGATACGACTTTGGTTTTCTAAAACTTTTTCCTCTAAAAATAAATTGAATTCAGCTGAAATAATTCATATCATAAATTAAATATTGTAAATCCATCATATTATCTTAAATGTCATTTCCAGTGTTCGGGAAAACTTTGAATATGTTATATAAATCGCGTAAAATAAAGTTTACTATATGTTTTTCATTCTTTTTAAAGTTTTTAATACTCTGTGTGACTCAATAATACATATAAAATATTATTGTGATACTCAAGATAATTAAATGAGAAGGAAATTAAAAATTTATCTTTTTGATTAATTACTTACGTAGGGTTTTTACGTCTGCTGCAGAATCGGAGGCCAATTCACTGACTTCAAAATGTAATTTTATTGAAGGTCCCCTCCAAGCAAATATTTTTATTGCTTTATTTAATGAGGCTAATGTTTCTTATCATTTTGCTGCAAACTGCATCGAATTTGGTAGCATATTTTTAATTTTATATGCTTTTAAAGATTTTTATGATCAAAACTCTACAAAACCTATTTTACTTCCGACTTACTAATTTAAGAAATTTTCAGCCTGAAGAAAAAGAATGTACACCATGTTGAAATTTTAGTTAAATGTATTACACACTCGTTATATATTTAATGTTAACTTCCTGTTAGACTAGCTCAGCTATATTAAATTACCTATTGTTTCAATAACCATGTATTACTTTAATGAGAAACGGACATAAGGTCTAAAGTCGATCTCACTTCCGTCGAGGGTTAAATACCCTGTATTGTAGTTTCTGATACCAGTCTGTCTTGAACATTACTCAGTGAGAGATGAGTTCCACTCATCTCTCCATAGACTTCTAATTGTATAACATATTTACTCTTTAAATAAACTCTATGTCTTAACGTTGTTAACCCACTGTTATTTAACCTAATTCTAACAGGTTATGGGCCCAGTGAACGATAAGAGTTTATAAATCAAATTATGTTTAAACAAATTAGAAGTTTATAATAGTAATAAAAACGAAGTGCTGTGAAAAAAAGTGTTAACCTATATGAAACATATCACTTAAAACGCTTGCGTAAGCAAATCGTGTTCACGCGCTAATGAGGTCAATTATAATGATTGCTCTAGCGAAAAATGCACTTGTGTTATAATATAATGATTTAGTATTTTTGCGGAAGAGGTGTCAAGAGAGGTCACAAATTACCTTTAAATCTGTGACCTTATCCTTTGGTAAACAGTCTTTCAACAAAAGGTTCTTGCGAACTAAGGCTGTGTTACTGTTCCAATTAAATATTAATAATTATATTCAGTGAAGTTATTCTTATGAATTAGAATAATTTTAAAACATCAAATTCAGTTAAACAGTAAATCAAGTTAACTGCTTTGGTTGTTTATGTTTGTTAAAGTATTGAATGATAGTAAATACTTATATTCAGTGCAGTTATTCTTATGAATTAGAATAATGTTAAAACATCAATTCAGTTAAACAGTAAATCAAGTTAACTGCTTTGGTTGTTTATGTTTGTTAAAGTATTGAATGATAGTAAATACTTATATTCAGTGCAGTTATTCTTATGAATTAGAATAATGTTAAAACATCAATTCAGTTAAACAGTAAATCAAGTTAACTGCTTTGGTTGTTTATGTTTGTTAAAGTATTGAATGATAGTAAATACTTATATTCAGTGCACTTATTCTTATGAATTAGAATAATGTTAAAACATCAATTCAGTTAAACAGTAAATTAAGTTAACTGCTTTGGTTGTTTATTTTTGTTAAAGTATTGAATGATAGTAAATACTTATATTCAGTGCACTTATTCTTATGAATTAGAATAATGTTAAAACATCAATTCAGTTAAACAGTAAATCAATTTAACTGCTTTGGTTGTTTATGTTTGTTAAAGTATTGAATGATAGTAAATACTTATATTCAGTGCACTTATTCTTATGAATTAGAATAATGTTAAAACATCAATTCAGTTAAACAGTAAATCAATTTAACTGCTTTGGTTGTTTATGTTTGTTAAAGTATTGAATGATAGTAAATACTTATATTCAGTGCAGTTATTCTTATGAATTAGAATAATGTTAAAACATCAATTCAGTTAAACAGTAAATCAAGTTAACTGCTTTGGTTGTTTATGTTTGTTAAAGTATTGAATGATAGTAAATACTTATATTCAGTGCACTTATTCTTATGAATTAGAATAATGTTAAAACATCAATTCAGTTAAACAGTAAATCAAGTTAACTGCTTTGGTTGTTTATGTTTGTTAAAGTATTGAATGATAGTAAATACTTATATTCAGTGCACTTATTCTTATGAATTAGAATAATGTTAAAACATCAATTCAGTTAAACAGTAAATCAATTTAACTGCTTTGGTTGTTTATGTTTGTTAAAGTATTGAATGATAGTAAATACTTATATTCAGTGCACTTATTCTTATGAATTAGAATAATGTTAAAACATCAATTCAGTTAAACAGTAAATCAATTTAACTGCTTTGGTTGTTTATGTTTGTTAAAGTATTGAATGATAGTAAATACTTATATTCAGTGCACTTATTCTTATGAATTAGAATAATGTTAAAACATCAATTCAGTTAAACAGTAAATCAATTTAACTGCTTTGGTTGTTTATGTTTGTTAAAGTATTGAATGATAGTAAATACTTATATTCAGTGCACTTATTCTTATGAATTAGAATAATGTTAAAACATCAATTCAGTTAAACAGTAAATCAAGTTAACTGCTTTGGTTGTTTATGTTTGTTAAAGTATTGAATGATAGTAAATACTTATATTCAGTGCACTTATTCTTATGAATTAGAATAATGTTAAAACATCAATTCAGTTAAACAGTAAATCAATTTAACTGCTTTGGTTGTTTATGTTTGTTAAAGTATTGAATGATAGTAAATACTTATATTCAGTGAAGTTATTCTTATGAATTAGAATAATGTTAAAACATCAATTCAGTTAAACAGTAAATCAATTTAACTGCTTTGGTTGTTTATGTTTGTTAAAGTATTGAATGATAGTAAATACTTTCAACAAAAGGCTCTTGCGAACTAAGAATTCTGTTTTTTGTTTCAATTGAATATTAATAATTATATTCAGTTATTCTTATGAATTAGAATAATGTTAAAACATCAATTCAGTTAAACAGTAAATCAAGTTTAACTGGTTTGGTTGTTTCAAGAAACATTTCAGAAAAACACGTGGGCTAACAAATTTCGTTTGAAGAAAAAGCTCTACAATCTAAAATTGAAGTCTCCTGATCTACTCGACTTTCATTTGAAGGAACTAACTGAAGTTTTTCAAGAGCTTGCCTTGTTAAATCAAGTGATCAGTGAAGAGGATAAAGTGATTTGTCTTCTGTCATCACTGCCAGGGCCGTTTGGAGTGCTTGTCACTGCACTTGAAGCTCAGACAGACATCCCTAACTGGATTACCGTAGCTGACACACTCCGGAGTGAAGCTGAAAAGTTGAGTATTCTTCTCAAACTAACAACTACTCATCCCAGAGCTACCCCAATCTGGATACACCCAGCAAGGAGGAGGATACGGCACTTGAAACAGTGGGGGGTACTATGGACAGCAGCAGAATTACTATGCACAGCAGCAACAGACACCGCTAACCCAAATCTCTTACGGCAACTGGGGACAACAGGCACCGGGCGGTTGGAATGCCGCAACCACTGGACAAGCTGCCGGTACTTGGAGTGGCTATGGACAACAAACCGGACAAACGCCCCAGCAAAGCTGGAGCAACTCCACATACTTGTGGTGGCTATGGGAACTACAACTACAAGAAGTAAAATAAGTAAAGACTTGTTTGTTTGTAAATAGCTACACAAGAAAGTGGTAGTGTTAAGTTGCTATAATGACTTAGTTTAACTGACATTTAACTTACGCCATATTGTAGTTCTATTCACAGTAAATAAATAACCTGATGTTAGTCTAGTGGTAGGTTTAGTTAACTTTCGCCTCTACGGTTCTTGCACCGGTGTACAACTTGCTTCAGCATTTGTGAAGTGAATTCTCAAATTAATTGAAATTAGGCTTTTGGATAGTAGTTAGATAGAATTTTTATTGCTTTTTAATGATCAGCAGATTAATCTTTGAATCGTAACAAAAACTACCGACACAGCATTTAATTATTATTTTAATTGATGACTCAGCATGTTTACTTAATAGAAGTACGCGGTCTATTAGGTGAGCATATGAATTGAATACAGATGAATTGATATTCATACTGTGAATATTTGTGAATATTTAGAAGTGAATATTTAGAAATAAATATTTCTTCATTTTGAAATACTAATTAGATTTTGATGATTAGAAAATTTTAAAGTCAAAATAAATTAGGAATTTGCAGGAATGAAATATTTTTAAATTAATATACATAAATGAAATGGTTATATTTATAACTAATTTGCAGTAAAATATTAAACGATCTTTCAATTTTTCTGAAGAAAGAATTTAATAGTAAATTTTATTCAATAAAATATTTAAAAAAATAGAAATCCTATTTTTTAACGGAAGGATGTTAATTTTAATTGCATGATTATTAAGCAATGTTAATTTTTACAAGTTAAATTGAAATAAAATAAGCAAGAATGTCACAATATGTTAATTTCAGTTTTGATGTGTATTCATACTATTTTTATGTTATATGTAAATTTGAAATAGTTTATACACATAGTATATTTTCTTTTTGGATTTCTGAAGACTCTATTTTATATCGACATTCAGAAATAAAAAGAGGGGAAGAAAGGAATTATTTGAAATCGAATTAAACCAGTAATAAATGTTTAAAATTCTTGCAGTTATAGGTTTGATTTTTAATGTTATATGTAAGTTTGAAATATTTTACATACATAGTATATTTTCTTTTTGGATTTCTGAAGACTCTATTTTATATCGACATTCAGAAATAAAAAGAGGGGAAGAAAGGAATTATTTGAAATAGAATTAAACCATTAATAAATGTTTAAAATTCTTGCAGTTATGATTGTTCAATTTGAATTTCAGAATTTTTCAATTTGAGTTTTAATGTTTTGATTTTTAGGATTGATTAAAATGAGATTTATGTTTTTAAATTTAGAATAATTCATTTCCTATGTAAATTGTTGTTCATTGTTTTTTTTTTAATGGATCGTCTGACATATTCTCTAAATCGTTGCCTATTGATAGATTTACCAAATTTGTTAAATTAATAGGTATGAAAAATATATAATGTCGTGTGAGGAGGAGTGTTGAAATTTTAGTTAAATGTATTACACACTCGTTATATATTTAATGTTAACTTCCTGTTAGACTAGCTCAGCTATATTAAATTACCTATTGTTTCAATAACCATGTATTACTTTAATGAGAAACGGACATAAGGTCTAAAGTCGATCTCACTTCCGTCGAGGGTTAAATACCCTGTATTGTAGTTTCTGATACCAGTCTGTCTTGAACATTACTCAGTGAGAGATGAGTTCCACTCATCTCTCCATAGACTTCTAATTGTATAACATATTTACTCTTTAAATAAACTCTATGTCTTAACGTTGTTAACCCACTGTTATTTAACCTAATTCTAACAGGTTATGGGCCCAGTGAACGATAAGAGTTTATAAATCAAATTATGTTTAAACAAATTAGAAGTTTATAATAGTAATAAAAACGAAGTGCTGTGAAAAAAAGTGTTAACCTATATGAAACATATCACTTAAAACGCTTGCGTAAGCAAATCGTGTTCACGCGCTAATGAGGTCAATTATAATGATTGCTCTAGCGAAAAATGCACTTGTGTTATAATATAATGATTTAGTATTTTTGCGGAAGAGGTGTCAAGAGAGGTCACAAATTACCTTTAAATCTGTGACCTTATCCTTTGGTAAACAGTCTTTCAACAAAAGGTTCTTGCGAACTAAGGCTGTGTTACTGTTCCAATTAAATATTAATAATTATATTCAGTGAAGTTATTCTTATGAATTAGAATAATTTTAAAACATCAAATTCAGTTAAACAGTAAATCAAGTTAACTGCTTTGGTTGTTTATGTTTGTTAAAGTATTGAATGATAGTAAATACTTATATTCAGTGCAGTTATTCTTATGAATTAGAATAATGTTAAAACATCAATTCAGTTAAACAGTAAATCAAGTTAACTGCTTTGGTTGTTTATGTTTGTTAAAGTATTGAATGATAGTAAATACTTATATTCAGTGCAGTTATTCTTATGAATTAGAATAATGTTAAAACATCAATTCAGTTAAACAGTAAATCAAGTTAACTGCTTTGGTTGTTTATGTTTGTTAAAGTATTGAATGATAGTAAATACTTATATTCAGTGCAGTTATTCTTATGAATTAGAATAATGTTAAAACATCAATTCAGTTAAACAGTAAATTAAGTTAACTGCTTTGGTTGTTTATTTTTGTTAAAGTATTGAATGATAGTAAATACTTATATTCAGTGCACTTATTCTTATGAATTAGAATAATGTTAAAACATCAATTCAGTTAAACAGTAAATCAATTTAACTGCTTTGGTTGTTTATGTTTGTTAAAGTATTGAATGATAGTAAATACTTATATTCAGTGCACTTATTCTTATGAATTAGAATAATGTTAAAACATCAATTCAGTTAAACAGTAAATCAATTTAACTGCTTTGGTTGTTTATGTTTGTTAAAGTATTGAATGATAGTAAATACTTATATTCAGTGCAGTTATTCTTATGAATTAGAATAATGTTAAAACATCAATTCAGTTAAACAGTAAATCAAGTTAACTGCTTTGGTTGTTTATGTTTGTTAAAGTATTGAATGATAGTAAATACTTATATTCAGTGCACTTATTCTTATGAATTAGAATAATGTTAAAACATCAATTCAGTTAAACAGTAAATCAAGTTAACTGCTTTGGTTGTTTATGTTTGTTAAAGTATTGAATGATAGTAAATACTTATATTCAGTGCACTTATTCTTATGAATTAGAATAATGTTAAAACATCAATTCAGTTAAACAGTAAATCAATTTAACTGCTTTGGTTGTTTATGTTTGTTAAAGTATTGAATGATAGTAAATACTTATATTCAGTGCACTTATTCTTATGAATTAGAATAATGTTAATATATTAATTCTCAATATTTATTCAATTTTACATACTTAGATAGCTTTTACCCATTTATCGACCTACTGGAACTCAATTAGGGTGGTAAGCAGAGGGGGGGGAGTAATTAGAAGGGGGGGGGGGGGGGGCTATACTATACATATATAATAGAATCAGAATAGTTGATTATACATATATGATATTCAATATACCTTGTTCATCTAAATAATGATTAGTAAGAAAATAAAATTGGATTTAAATAGAAAAAGTGTCACCTAATTTGATAAAACGTAGAAAATTTTCATAAGTTTTAGACGTACAATGTTGTTGTATTGCCGTACACGTTATCCAAAGAATGTTTGCACATCTGCATGTGATATTCATAATTAATATAATAATATATAGCTGGTATTCATCTTAAAACAATTTAATAGGTAGATTAGAGGTTACATTTCTCTGAGATTCGGTTATTTATTATTTACACAGTTTACGATGATATACAGGGTGGGGCGTAAGTTTGGAAGCAAATGAAAGTGCATATTATAATCCAACGAAAGATATATTTAATAATTTACAGTTATGTATTATTACATAAGGGTTTTAAGAATTCAAAAACCATAAATTTATTCAAAATGTCCCCCCTTGTTTTTAATAACAGCCTCAAATCTCCTCCGAACTCCTCCTACTGCGGCACGCAACTGTTCTTGTGAAATTTCCCTCCAAGATCTCTGGAGCGAACGCTTTAAATCATCCACACTGCGATGGAATTTACCACAGGCCTTTGATTCAAGAATGGACCATACCGAAAAGTCCATAGGATTAACATCTGGGGAGCAGGGAGGCCACATTTCTTCGGACCAAAACCGTGGAAGATGGTCATGGCACCAGTTTTGAGTGACATTTGCAGTATGTGAAGTCGCGCAGTCTTGCTGAAATGTCCATAGTGTCATTACCGAAGTGATCATTAGCTGACTCCAACATTGGCGTCAAAATATTCTCAATATAACATTTAGCATTGATTTTGGCGCCTTGTTCCACAAAAATTAAAGGAGATCTCCAAGTTTCTGAAACGGCGGCCCAGACCATTACTGAAGCAGGTTTCAAGGTTCTGTGGACAGTTTTTTGGTTGTATGGGATGTCTTTTGCACTTTTACTAATTATTCTGTCATTCCTCCGGTTGTGAGCCATTTCCACTGTGAAAATTTTTTCGTCAGACCAAACAATTTCACCAGCCGTGCCAGACTTCAATTCTCTCAGAAGTGCTTTGCTTCTCTCCAATCTCTTTTTCTTTACAGCTTCTGACAGAGTCTGTCTCTTTTGGAGGGTGAAAGAGGACATCTTTGGGTCTTCTTTGACAACTCTTCTCATTGTTCTGGGACTCATATTAGCTGTTTTGGCTAACAATCGTATTGACCTTTTCGGGTTCCTACTGATCTTCTCTCGGGCACATTTTATCAGTTGTTTGGTGCGTTGTGAGCGTGGTCTACCACTTCTTGGACGATCAGTCAAGTCTTCTCTCTCATTAAAACGCTTCACACACTTCCAAACAGTCGATCTCGCTATTGAGAGAGTCATTGAAATGACGGAATCTGACTTCTCGGCACGGTGTAGAGCAATAATGGCTTCTCTTTTGTCTGACATTTTTGAATTGACCAAGTTTTTGTAGAAAATAACTATGCCACGTCATAATGTAGTGTCTCTACTATAGTTCAAACCCTATCACCTACTTAGGAACTTATTTTTAAGATTTATATTAATGTTTGAAAAATTGCTTCCAAACTTACGCCCCACCCTGTATATTTTGTGAACTTCATCATTGGAAAAACAAACAACGTGATCTATCAAAATTTAGATACGACTTTGGTTTTCTAAAACTTTTTCCTCTAAAAATAAATTGAATTCAGCTGAAATAATTCATATCATAAATTAAATATTGTAAATCCATCATATTATCTTAAATGTCATTTCCAGTGTTCGGGAAAACTTTGAATATGTTATATTTATCGCGTAAAATAAAGTTTACTATATGTTTTTCATTCTTTTTAAAGTTTTTAATACTCTGTGTGACTCAATAATACATATAAAATATTATTGTGATACTCAAGATAATTAAATGAGAAGGAAATTAAAAATTTATCTTTTTGATTAATTACTTACGTAGGGTTTTTACGTCTGCTGCAGAATCGGAGGCCAATTCACTGACTTCAAAATGTAATTTTATTGAAGGTCCCCTCCAAGCAAATATTTTTATTGCTTTATTTAATGAGGCTAATGTTTCTTATCATTTTGCTGCAAACTGCATCGAATTTGGTAGCATATTTTTAATTTTATATGCTTTTAAAGATTTTTATGATCAAAACTCTACAAAACCTATTTTACTTCCGACTTACTAATTTAAGAAATTTTCAGCCTGAAGAAAAAGAATGTACACCATTTGTTTTGATTGTCAACTAGGTACCTATTAGGTTTAATAAATCCATTTAATATTCGTTTAAAGGTATAAAATTGAATGAACTTATAATAGAAACGTTTATATACTTTAGGAAACAATCAATATCTAAAATTATTTAAATAAAGGCCGAAAACGCATGGTTTGTTTATAAAATTCAAATTTGTAATCAAAACAAAGAGTGTACAATCTTCTTCTTGAGCATCAGATTAGTGATTCACTCAATTGTTGCTCACAGAGTATTAAAAAACTTTAAAAACTAATTATAAAATATATACTGAACAGAATTTTATGCAGTTTGTAGAATAATGATAGTAGACCTTAGTTCTATAATATTATGTTATAAACTCATTTTTTTCCGGAGCCTGGAGAGGACCTTTAAGATGAGATTCATGAACAAAGTCAAATACCACCTGTCGGTGTCTAGCTCATGGATGCAATAAAGCTACTCCGTGAATGTAGTTACTTATCAAAAATGTGACGAAGAAGTACTTAGATCTTTATCTTAGGTAGGCTCGTAGGCTTCATTTATTATCAACTCTTCATTTTCCTATATAGTCACTTGAAAAACCAGTGTTCTTTATAACCTATGTGTCCAGCAATAAGTTTCTCCTATTTAATACCTTTACAAGAATATTCAATATTGGCTTGACTATACCTACTTAGCTTTCATTCAAAGAAACGGTGTACATTCTTTTTCTTTGGGCAGAAAATTAGAAACTCAGACGTAAAACAACATTGTGGAGTTTTGATTATAAAAATCTTTAAATTGATAACAAAATTTAGGTGTTCAATCAAAAGATTAACCTCATCGACTATAAGAGTGAAAAATTTGCTAGGACGGGACGTTTAACTGATTAAATTTAGGATCATCAAAATTTCACATTTTTCGTTGTGTAACTGTAGAAAATGCGGATGGAATTTGATCGCAGATGTGAAATTGAGAATACCCTACAGTCCTACACCTATTTGAGCCCATTAATTAACAGTCAATAGATGATGCATTTTACAAAATTTATATATTAATAGTTTCTTGTTCCCTTTATATATTTTAGTCTAGAATTAACAGGTCAAACAGTTCTCCTTTCGGGGAACTGCCTACTTAACTTTATCATAGGTCATAGGTGGATCCCAGTTTGTAGTACAACAGTATCTAAAAGCTGAGCGGCGCACCACATCACGGCGCACTACAATACGGCGCACCACTGTACTTTCTATTAATGATCTCAAAGTAAAGAACTGTTATGAAGTTTGTTGTATCCGCTAGTTTGTTGTTCTGCACACTTCATAAGTTCATGATTGTTTAATGACCTGGCACTGGCAGGGGAGTTCGGGGGGCGGCACGCCCCCCTATACATCTACCTAACGGCTAACTAATAAGTTTTTATTTACACCTCAGACTGAAAGTTTACAATAGTTACCCAATAAAATTTTAATTACAGTTTTCGATGATGAATTTTAATTTCTATTCCAAATTAAACATCTCAATCAAATAATTAAACTTTGTAGTATGAACATTGGATTCAGATACCGTCAGTCATCAATTTGATAAAACAATTAGGTACCTATCAAATTCACTTCATATATCATTAATCTGTATTCAAATTACCTATCTAATAGAATGTACAGTGGTGCGCCGTACTGTGGTGCACCGCTCAGCTTTTAGATACATATCAGTTTGTACCCAGTCTGCAGAAATTGGTAAAGTGTTCGTAGAGATCCCTTATTCTGTTCTCAGTAAAGTTAACGTAAATATAGGGATTAATTCAAAAGTGTTTGTAGCAAAATTAATGTAAATATAGGAATTAATTCAAAATTGTTCGTAGACAATCTTCCAAATAACTCCTATATTCTGCAGACTGGGTTTGTACCTATTTGGTTTACTGAACTGAGTGAACTCCTCTGACTTTTTCAAAATTCTGAGAAATAGCTGCCAACATTCTTCATCAATTTGTCTACTCCTCCCAACATTTTTCCAGTTTCCCTTCCAAAAATTAATGGTAATAGGGTCAAGCAGGTAAATTGTGGCCTATTAACTAACTGCGGGCCTGCGGCCTCTAACAACAGAAACGTCATAGCTTCAAAACACACGTTAAAAACATAAAGTATTAAATTATAGCACTGCGCTTATTATGATAGCTATGTAACATCTTAATGTAATTTCGGTTGAGAATGTTTTAGAGACTGTCTTGAGAGAGCCGCAATTAAAAATTAAAGGACCGCAATTTATCTGTGTGACCCTATAGGAATTAAGAGCTAAATATCCTCCAACATTGCAAATATATGCAAATATCCTCCAACATTAGAGAAATTGAATATCTGCTGACATTTTATTGGAATTTACCACCAAATACCCAGTCTGCAGAATGTGTCTCTTCTCCTGCAGAGATTTTAATTTGAGAGACAGTTACTCTCTTCTGACTCTCAGTAGCAGATTCAGAATCTCCCGCAGCTAAATTAATGGTAACATAGGAATTAATTTAAAATCTCCCGCAGCTAAATTAATGGGAACATAGGAATTAATTCAAAATCTCCCGCAGCTAAATTAATGGTAACATAGGAATTAATTCAAGATCTCCCGCAGAGATCTCCAATATCTAAAAATTCAATCAAAAACTCCCGCAGAGAGTCTTGGAAAAATGTTCCATATTCTGCAGACTGGCCAAATACAAACTGAGGTGGATCATCCAAGGTGATGTGATTGTGATCCACCTTTTTGATCAAGATTCAAGAAGATAAGTATCTAAAAGAAG
Source organism: Caprella mutica (assembly GCA_947561585.1). Classification (NCBI taxonomy): domain Eukaryota; kingdom Metazoa; phylum Arthropoda; class Malacostraca; order Amphipoda; family Caprellidae; genus Caprella; species Caprella mutica. The sequence continues at coordinate 27,463 of CANNZV010003182.1, read as the reverse complement.
ATACATATCTAAAAGCATCACAATACGCCTACGGGACACCAACGTACCCCATCATCCCATGTTTTAAAGTATGGACAAAGTCGCCTGTATATTGGAATTTGGCAACTTTTGAGGGGATAAATAAGTTGGAAAACCTGTAAATCACTCATAAATAGTCTCAAGTCAAGAGATGCACATGCATCAGACATGAAGCATAAAGCCAGTCTGTATTTCATGGTAAATTCCACCGACTTGTCTGTGGAATTTTTCTCCATTGAAAATATTATTCTGGCAAAGTCGGTGGATTTTTAGCTATTCATTCCTATGTTACCATTAATTTTCGGTGGACAAATGGGTAAAATGTTGGTGGATCAGCCTATTACTTGATATTTATGGTGGATTTTATCATCTTTTTCATAAAGTCAGTGGAATTTTGTGCACCAAATACAGATTGGGCATAAGGATGTTTTCAAGTGTAAAATATTCACTGGGAAGCCTAATTTCTCCTTCAAAGTGTCTTAAATGTGGCGACCTGGATCCATTTTCTCACTGAACTGGCACACTTTAAAACATGGAACCTACCTTCTATCAATTCAGACTGCAGAATATGCCCGGTATGGAACATTTTTGAGCCCTATTCTAGACTAGCTATGATGCTATCATTAACAGTGAAAAACTGTGGTATCTGTATCGCCGTATCCGGCCAGACTACAGAAACTGGTCCAGTCAGTTTTTGATGCACAAAATTTCACTGACTTTTTGAAAAAGCTGAGAAAATCGACCATAAATTTCCTCATTACTTGGGTCTAGATAGGCTAGATTTTCACCGATACCCTGCTGGTTGCTGACCTAGTTTAAGAGTATGTACCAAGTCGCCGATTAATTGTCGACTTAAAATTTGAGAAAATCAGTATCTTTCCCATAGCCATATATAGTTATAGACGACTATGAGCACTCTAATTATGGTGCGTTCCCGTGTTGAAGAACTCGAAGAACGTTCCTTCACCAGAAACGAAGTACGGTCCCTCGGTTAGCATTCCCGTGCAACCACTTCAATGTGTACGATTCTGTGGTTTAGGAATTAATATCACTAATTAATTAGGGATATTAACAATCACTAATTTTGTTTGGAGGGTTTAAACCGTTTAATTAATTATCAATTAATCTCAAAACATGTAATATTATGTCAATTCTCAATTTTATTTATTTACAAATAAGAACAGGTGTTTGTGACGTCCCTTTGTGACGTCACGGCTGCCAAGAGGGACAGCTCGACGTACTATCTACCGTGTCGACGAGTCCTCATTCTTTACCGTCATGCAATATGGGTCATCTTCTGTCTGAATCTGACATAAAAGAAATAGTACATGTTAATTATTTTTTATTTTGATTCTTATCCATAATTCATGATTCCTACCAAGCCTGTATTTGGTGCACAAAAACCCACTGACTTATTCAAAAAGCTGAAAAAATCCACCAACATATTTGGCTGATCCACCAACATTTTCCTCGTTTAGCCACCGAAAATTAATGGTAACTTAGGAATAAATAGCTAAAAATTCACCAACTTTGTTAGAATATTATTTTCAAGAAAGAATACAGTCTGGGTTCCTACAACTCAAAAGTATTATGAATATGAAAGATAGTGTGAAAACTTATCTACAGAATTTGATAGTTATTATTCATTATTCCCTATAATTCTAATTTAAGTAATAAAAAGGTTTCAAGCTATTCCCTATTTTCACTCATTAGTTTTTGTAGCAAATGCTTTAATTATTGACCAGCATTTTTTCTTATTTTCCCAACCCATTATTTATTAATCATCTATTGAGGTTCCTTTATATTTTTCAGCCAATTTGAAAGAAGTTATTCATATTCTAAAAAAAAGGTGACTGCTAAAGTTTATTTGCCATCATGGCTGCTGAAATAAAGCCAGTTGGCTGCACTAATACCCCCAGCCACAAGTCCCTGACAGCTGAAAAGCCAGTTCTAACCTCTAAGATAGACAGTAACAGTGACGAGATACTTGGCGTGAAAGTTCTCTCTGCCGGCAAGTCTGTACTCTCCATAAGTAATGACAAGTAAGGCAATTTAATGTGGAAATTAACTTAATTATTAATCCATAATATCCTAAATAGCTAGCATTGATATTTATAGGGTTATATTTGAACAAGGAAAGCAAATTAAATATACTTAAAATACTATTTCATAGATCTAAATTGAATTTCCAAACATGAAATTTGAACCCAAATATCTAGTTCTAAAAACAAATATCCCTAAAAGTGCAGTAGCTACTAAATATTCTTTATTTGTATTAGGTAAATATAAAATAATATTCTTTAAAGCATCAATGTTTAGTTTGTTACACCAGAAATCTTTAGTTAAGTAATAAATAGCTAACTGATGGCACATTATTCATATAATCAAAAGGTTTCTTATTTTTCTCTTTTAATCGCATCACATCGCATCTCTTCCTCAGATCTGTGAGAATGTGGCAGCAAAGAGCCAGTGGTCAGTTCTGGCCAAGTATTTGCCATTTTCTGCCAGCAATTCCCACCAGCCTCGACTACAAAAACCAGTCTCGTACCCTTTGTCTGGGGCTGAGCAACGGAACTGTTATGGTTAGTGGTATTGTTATGGTTAAGGCCTAGTGGTATTGTTATGGATAAGGCCTAGTGGTATTGTTATGGTTAGTGGTATTGTTATGGATAAGGCCTAGTGGTATTGTTATGGTTAAGGCCTATTGGTATTGTTATGGTTAGTGGTATTGTTATGGATAAGGCCTAGTGGTATTGTTATGGTTAGTGGTATTGTTATGGATAAGGCCTAGTGGTATTGTTATGGTTAGTGGTATTGTTATGGTTAAGGCCTATTGGTATTGTTATGGTTAGTGGTATTGTTATGGATAAGGCCTAGTGGTATTGTTATGGTTAGTGGTATTGTTATGGATAAGGCCTATTGGTATTGTTATGGTTAGTGGTATTGTTATGGTTAAGGCCTAGTGGTATTGTTATGGATAATGTCTAGTGGTATTGTTATGGTTAAGGCCTAGTGGTATTGTTATGGATAATGTCTAGTGGTATTGTTATGGTTAGTGGTATTGTTATGGATAAGGCCTAGTGGTATTGTTATGGTTAAGGCCTAGTGGTATTGTTATGGTTAGTGGTATTGTTATGGATAAGGCCTATTGGTATTGTTATGGTTAGTGGTATTGTTATGGTTAAGGCCTAGTGGTATTGTTATGGATAATGTCTAGTGGTATTGTTATGGATAAGGCCTAGTGGTATTGTTATGGATAAGGCCTAGTGGTATTGTTATGGTTAGTGGTGCACAAGGTTTTAGATTTTTGAGTAAGGGAGTCAGGGACCATCTACCTCTTCATTTTTCTCTTCCATTCGTGAATGCGTGTGTTACTTTTTGTTACATTCTTTGAGACACAGAGTAACTTTTCTACCTCCACCCAATTCTGTGTGTAGTCTCATGAAGCCACTTTTCTCTCTCTGTCTGTTTCTTGAAACTCATTTGTTTTTGATTAGAAATTCCTAAAAAACTGCTAAATATTAACAAAGCCTTATTCATTGTCCCCTTTCAATTGACAATAAGTATTTTTAATTTTGTTATCTTACAAGTTCTCTCCAATTGCTTTCTTTTCAGGAGTTTGAAGTAGCAGCTGATGAGAACAGTCTGAATCACCGCAGAGACTACCTCAGTCACCAGGGGCGTGTGTCGGGGGTTCACTACTCGGCTCACCACTCTTGGGTGCTATCCATTTCTAAGGACAAATTCTTCTGTTACCATTCATCAGCTACGGGACACAGGTTAGTAGCCACCCTCTGGCAATGATTCAAAGAGCTTTTTCTTTTAAATAAATTTACCTTCTGAAATATATAGCTAGTTATTTTTTAAATTTAGTTATATTTGAAATTAAATCTTTTCTATAGCTAGCTATCTAGGGTATGATTGTTAACTATTCACCTATAGCTAACATCACCAGTAGCTACTTCTTCACTGATTTAGTTTATATTAGTTTTAATTTGAAAAGCATCTACATTTTCGGGTCAGATTTTTGAAATTTGAATTATTCAAAACTTTGTTATTTATTGATCTAGAGGTTGGGACTTTGAATAATGTAAAGTAAACTATACCCACACCCACATCTTTGCTTTCTCTGGGTGTGTACCCCAGGGGCTCCACTGGTTATCACATAGCTACTATCCCTAGTATCTACCTGTTTTAATGGTTACTAAATGCTAATGGATTAATGATAATGTTGATGGTGACAAATACACACTTTTATTCAGCTAACAAGATTAAAATGTGAAATATAATGAATGCAATAGAATATTATAACTGTAAATAGTAGAATAGCTACAATACAGAATGTTTGATAATATAACATCATCAAAATGTTAATTATGTTCTTGTAAAGAGTTGGACTAAATTACAAAATGATAATTCTCTTTTTTATCACAGGTTAGGTGGCTATGAGTGCCCAGGTCCTTGCTCATCATTCGTGTTTGATGAGTTGTCCTGTTACGTGTTTGTAGGAGATGTCAATGGTGCCATATCCATGCTCAAGTTAGAGTCTGGGGCGTGTAACCTCATCACAACGCTCAATGTTAGTATACTTTGCTGCTTTCATTGATTCTGAAAATGTAGAAATTAGTTTTTTGAGTGGCCATAATGATTTTTGAGATTTTTAGATAATGTTTTAAGATATAGCTACTGCTATAGCTAGTAAAAAAAAATTCAGAAGAAAGTATATTTGTTATATAATTTATATAAATAGATAAAGTTGTTTATGGTTTGAAATTTATTACCATAACAATATCTCTTTTAAACATTATGGTGTTTATTTTTGCAGTATATGTTGCAAAATAATTGATCAAATTGCTTTGTTTTCATTCTCAGTTAAAAAGACTAACTCGATCACAAGATCGATAAATGTTGAACTTATCCATATAGCTAACTTTATTAATTTTAGTTCCGTGATAGCTTTCATTGAATGGAAGTATTACTTTTTCGTATGCTCACTGTTTCTATCTTTCTTCCACAGGGTCACTCAAACACAGTATCTTGCCTATCGTGGGATGCAGACAGTCAGCAGCTTTTCAGTGGTTCTTTTGACAGTACAGTGATGGTGTGGGATGTTGGAGGGGGCAAAGGAACAGCCTATGAACTCACAGGACACTCGTGAGTACTGCTACCCAGAGAGAAGTTGTGGTGGGGCCATAAAAGATTGAGAGGGAAGAAGAACTTAATCTTCTATGGCCCCACCATATCTAACTATCTGGGTAATAGCTATGAATAAATTAGCTTAATTTAACTAGTTTTTGTATCTGCTATTGAAGCATGGAAAGGAATATTAATAATAACAGGGGACTTAGTATAGGACCTTGAGGCACTGAAATTATAATTTCTTTTATAGCAAACTGAAGTTTACTTTGTTTCAGTGGTAAAGTCCGTTGCTTACATCACTCAGCTTCTCACGGTATTTTGGTGTCTGGGGGAGAAGATGGACTGTTGGTGTGGTGGGACATGACAGCCAACAGACTGCCAGTAAGGAATATACCTAGCTATTCTGCTGGTACTAGCTAGCTATTGAAAGTGTCTGCTCTACCGGTAGCTAAGCAACTAATTGAATGACTAGCAATAAAGTTTGTAGCTAGACATCTCGTAGTCATCTATTTAACCACTCATTCTGTTTATACTTAGCTATTTAAAGTTTAATTTTTTTAATGATTAGGAATTGTATTTTCGAATTGTTTACAATATTTTACAATTAAAAAATGTTCACATTCAAACATTACCGTCATTATTTCTACTCCATTTAATTTATTCGTTATTTAATTTTTATTCTTTATTGCTACTCCATTTAATGTTCCCTCTCTGTCACCAGACACCAGAATGGCAGGAGTCTGACAGTTGTCAGTACTGCGAGAGACCTTTCTACTGGAACGTAAAGGCTATGATCAACCAGAAACAGTTTGGAATAAGACAACACCATTGCAGGTAATTAATAACTCTCTCTTGTACTTTTTATTATTAAAACAGAGCTAGTATTGGCCACACCCTTTTTTCCCATGGACATCACATGGAACATAGACCCCCTCCACACTGTGAGGACTGCATTGTCCTTCCCACAGTGAAACATCTGCTTGCAGAATATCCCACACACCAAGATCTAAGAAATAGACTATTCCCACGTACCAGAAAATGACACAGGCCTGATCCTCTACAAACCCTCAAACAAAAAATTATCGAAAACATTCTCTCTCTTAACATCTCTGCAATACCTACATCAACTAAACCTCCTAAACTCCATATAATAACACTCTAATCCGCTGATCTAAAGCGAAAGAAAACCCCCTCCACTAGAAAGGGTTAATTGTGCCCCCCTAGATAGGGTTAATTGTGCCCCCCTAGATAGGGTTAATTGACTTTAATTCATTGGTAACCCCAACCCCCCCCCCTTCCCCAGGAAATGTGGCAAGGCGGTGTGTGACTCCTGTTCTTCCAAACGCACCAACTTACCAGTCATGGGGTTTGAGTTCAATGTGAGAGTCTGTGAGAAATGCTACGCTACAGTCACTGAGAAAGAGTGAGTAGAGGAGTACTTTAGTGAGTAGAGGAGTACTTTAGTGAGTAGAGGAGTACTTTAGTGAGTAGAGGAGTACTTTAGTGAGTAGAGGAGTACTTTAGTGAGTAGAGGAGTACTTTAGTGAGTAGAGGAGTACTTTAGTGAGTAGAGGAGTATTTTAGTGAGTAGAGGAGTATTTTAGTGAGTAGAGGAGTATTTTAGTGAGTAGAGGAGTATTTTAGTGAGTAGAGGAGTATTTTAGTGAGTAGAGGAGTACTTTAGTGAGTAGAGGAGTACTTTAGTGAGTAGAGGAGTACTTTAGTGAGTAGAGGAGTACTTTAGTGAGTAGAGGAGTACTTTAGTGAGTAGAAGAGTACTTTAGTGAGTAGAAGAGTACTTTAGTGAGTAGAAGAGTACTTTAGTGAGTAGAAGAGTACTTTAGTGAGTAGAAGAGTACTTTAGTGAGTAGAAGAGTACTTTAGTGAGTAGAGGAGTACTTTAGTGAGTAGAGGAGTATTTTAGTGAGTAGAGGAGTATTTTAGTGAGTAGAGGAGTATTTTAGTGAGTAGAGGAGTACTTTAGTGAGTAGAGGAGTACTTTAGTGAGTAGAGGAGTACTTTAGTGAGTAGAAGAGTACTTTAGTGAGTAGAAGAGTACTTTAGTGAGTAGAAGAGTACTTTAGTGAGTAGAAGAGTACTTTAGTGAGTAGAAGAGTAGCTACTTTAGTGAGTAGAAGAGTAGCTACTTTAGTGAGTAGAAGAGTAGCTACTTTAGTGAGTAGAAGAGTAGCTACTTTAGTGAGTAGAAGAGTAGCTACTTTAGTGAGTAGAAGAGTACTTTAGTGAGTAGAAGAGTACTTTAGTGAGTAGAGGAGTACTTTAGTGAGTAGAGGAGTAGCTACTTTAGTGAGTAGAGGAGTAGCTACTTTAGTGAGTAGAGGAGTAGCTACTTTAGTGAGTAGAGGAGTAGCTACTTTAGTGAGTAGAGGAGTAGCTACTTTAGTGAGTAGAGGAGTAGCTACTTTAGTGAGTAGAGGAGTAGCTACTTTAGTGAGTAGAGGAGTAGCTACTTTAGTGAGTAAAGGAGTAGCTACTTTAGTGAGTAAAGGAGTAGCTACTTTAGTGAGTAAAGGAGTAGCTACTTTAGTGAGTAAAGGAGTAGCTACTTTAGTGAGTAAAGGAGTAGCTACTTTAGTGAGTAGAGGAGTAGCTACTTTAGTGAGTAGAGGAGTAGCTACTTTAGTGAGTAGAGGAGTAGCTACTTTAGTGAGTAAAGGAGTAGCTACTTTAGTGAGTAAAGGAGTAGCTACTTTTGTGAGTAAAGGAGTAGCTACTTTAGTGAGTAAAGGAGTAGCTACCTACTTTAGTGAGTAAAGGAGTAGCTACCTACTTTAGTGAGTAAAGGAGTAGCTACCTACTTTAGTGAGTAAAGGAGTAGCTACCTACTTTAGTGAGTAAAGGAGTAGCTACCTACTTTAGTGAGTAAAGGAGTAGCTACCTACTTTAGTGAGTAAAGGATTAGCTACCTACTTTAGTGAGTAAAGGAGTAGCTACCTACTTTAGTGAGTAAAGGAGTAGCTACCTACTTTAGTGAGTAAAGGAGTAGCTACCTACTTTAGTGAGTAAAGGAGTAGCTACCTACTTTAGTGAGTAAAGGAGTAGCTACCTACTTTAGTGAGTACAGGAGTAGCTACCTACTTACCTTAGTGAGTACAGGAGTAGCTACCTACTTACCTTAGTGAGTAAAGGAGTAGCTACCTACTTACCTTAGTGAGTAAAGGAGTAGCTACCTACCTACTTTAGTGAGTAAAGGAGTACCTACTTACCTTAGTGAGTAAAGGAGTACCTACTTACCTTAGTGAGTAAATAGTACTTTTATGAGTAGAGTTGCACCTGGTTTAGTGAGTAGAGTTGCACTTTAGTGAATAGTTTTACCTACTTAAACAATTCAAAAACCATATACAACCAGTTAACTATATATTGTTTCTTTATTTTCCAATGCTATCAGGAATGATGTCAAGTGAGTTATTAATTATCTACCTTCAAATTATTAACCTTCAACTTCTCATTAAATAAAATTCGCATCAGGCAATTTCAACCTAAGTAGCTATTAGCTAATTTATTTTATCACAAATTATAATTTACTTTACTTAGTTTTAACATTAAAAATGACTATTAGCTACTCAAAAATGCAAACGATCCCAATAGCTACTTTCATTAATTACCTTCTTCACTTTAATAATTTTTACATTTATATTACATTATAGCTTATTTGAATTTGGTCGAGTATGATTAAACTCGTGAGAACAATTTTAAGTTTGAACAAATAACATTTATATATAATTCTCGCATTATTATCATATATCAATGTTATTTTTTCAGTCAAGAGTCACTAGCTGTTTTTCACGAGGCCAAACATAACATCACTGACATGGACCTGGACCTTACCAACGGGGTACTCATTACTGTTGGTGAGTAACTGTGAACTGTTGTAATTTGGACGGCGTGGAGTAATAAATTGAATTTATTTTAGAATAGCCTTGTAACGTACAATTAAACCTGATATTTTGTAATAAATACATGTAAATCATTTAATCTGGTTTAGCTATCTTATTTTGTTTTTAAATCTGTTTTTTCTCCATCTTAGACTAATAATTTTTGACTGTTTTTGTTTTATTTTACTCTTTTAGAGTCGAAAAATAGAAAAAAAATTGGAGGGCTCAGGGATCTCTTCAGAAATAATAAAAAAAATTTCCCATAAAATTTCATCTCTAACTTTGATTACAGATTTCTTTCTTTACGGCTAACTTTTTTTTTCTAGGTACTGATTACGTCATCAAACTTTGGGACATCAAACCAATGTTGGTATGAAGCGGTTAAATCACACGTCATTGCCTTTCCCACTTCTGAACATTGCACTTTTTGGGTGAAAAATAAAATAGCTCAACAAGACGATTGATCTTCTGACGTCATAAACATTAGGCTTTATATTGGCTATTGTAAGTTATGAATTTTCAGGCAGTTTCACATCTAGTCATATTTAAAAAAAAAACGTATATATAATAATTTTTATTTTCATCCATGATACCTGTATTAAAATATCGAGTTAAAATTGCATTTTCTTTTTTCAATATGACCGAATATGTGAAACCGACCGCTAATTCGTAACTTACCCCAATCTGTGTAGCAACTTAATTTCTAGCTAGTTTCTTCCAATAGTCCTGTAGTGAACCATTAAAAATCTTAATAAAATCATCTAAATCTTTATTACGTCATAAGTTAACTTAAATGGGCTGAATGTTCTGTAACAGTCAGGGAATTTTATATTAGATATTTAAGAGGAAAATATGAACTATGGTTGTAAAGGGTCGTACACACGCAGGTTCTTTTAAGTCTCCACCGGAATTTTTCTTAATCTCCTCCTACTTTTTCCACAAGACTTTTGAATTATAAATGAAAAAAAAATATTTTATTTTAGTTGGTATCCATGATACCTGAAGGTAGCTACCAATTGAAATAAATAATAATAACGTTTTTTATTCTCAAGTGGAAAGTCTTAAAAGAATCTTCGTGTGTACGACGTCACGCAGAAAGAAAAGCACGCCCACTAAATTACAATGTGGGTGTAGTATTTTAAAGGGGGGAGAGAGAGGGAGAGGGGGGGTGTAATCCCCCTACTATTCTTAGGTAAGGTTACAGAGTTATTTTTCTATCACTATTTAGTATTTCAGAGGCTATTCTTTTATTTTGTGTACCTCTATAACTTTTCCATATGTGATATTTTATTGAAACATGTTCAGACTTAAATTGAAACATGTTCAGACATAATTTAAACATGTCCAGACATATGTTAAACAACAGAAATGTTGAAGCAAGTTTAATCATGTTTTAATACAATATTTTTAGCAGTATATCATAGCTAACTTATTTTTATAAATTTTATCTATTGCTGAAATTATTTTTTTATTTATATTTTTTTAAAATGTCATTCATTTGGTTGGTATTTATTCTTTATATTTCTCACTGACATTTAGGCAAAGATATTATTTATCTTATTGAAGTTTTATTATTATAGCCTTTATTCAATATTCATGTTTTTAACCTCTAATCAAAATGTTCAAATAATCCAAATGGGTTAGAACTTATATTTTATTATACGATTTATTATTGCACACGATAACAGTTTACATTTTAGGAAATATTTCCATATTTTATAGACTGTATAGCCTACCTTATTAATGTAAACAGTAATATTATTCTTTGGAATAATGTAAATTATTTAAATATCTGAATTTTCACAGAAGTCATTTAGTATTGCTTGTAATAAAATATACTTAAGCTAGTTAGTGGTTTGTAAAATGTCTAACACAGTTGAAGAAGTGATAAATAACTTATATTTTATGTATCTAAAGAAATTGTAGTTTGTTATTGTACTCGACCTCATGTAAACAAAGAACTTATTGTAGAAGATAGTGTTGTTTTATTTAATGAAATCATTGCTATTTATATCCTGAGACTATCTGATAATTATTTGTATATTCTTTATCTACCGTATAAGTCTCTTTTCCATGGATAAGCAGACTGACTGTGTAGGTCTCTTATCCATGGGTAAGCAGACTGACTGTGTAGGTCTCATATCCATGGGTAAGCAGACTGACTGTGTAGGTCTCTTATCCATGGGTAAGCAGACTGACTGTGTAGGTCTCTTGTCCATGGGTAAGCAGACTGACTGTGTAGGTCTCTTATCCATGGGTAAGCAGACTGACTGTGTAGGTCTCATATCCATGGGTAAGCAGACTGACTGTGTAGGTCTCTTATCCATGGGTAAGCAGACTGACTGTGTAGGTCTCTTATCCATGGGTAAGCAGACTGACTGTGTAGGTCTCTTATCCATGGGTAAGCAGACTGACTGTGTAGGTCTCATATCCATGGGTAAGCAGACTGACTGTGTAGGTCTCTTATCCATGGGTAAGCAGACTGACTGTGTAGGTCTCTTATCCATGGGTAAGCAGACTGACTGTGTAGGTCTCTTATCCATGGGTAAGCAGACTGACTGTGTAGGTCTCTTATCCATGGGTAAGCAGACTGACTGTGTAGGTCTCATATCCATGGGTAAGCAGACTGACTGTGTAGGTCTCTTATCCATGGGCAGTCTCCAGAGGCTCTATCCTGAATATTTCAGTGGTGAATGGAAGAGAAGCAGGGATTATGCATTGATCATTTATCTTGTTTAACCATCCTTTACCGCTACTTGCAGTTTTGCAGGGTAGTGCTTGGGTTATAGTCTTCAACTACGAGGTCTTGGATTTTGTTATTACGATCAGTCCCTTGCATTTAGTTTCTTTTTGACGTCAGCCGATCAAGACGTTAAACCCATGTTAAATTAGGTAATTTGCATGTGATGATGCTTCATAATTGATTAATTGTGAATAGGTATATGGTTGGTTCTTTTTAATTGATAATTTGAAAAATCGAGATTATATACTAGAAAAAAATATTGTAATTAACTAGTAGCCTACCGTATCTAAAATGAAGATATTTATTAATTAGAATTATGAGTTAAACAATGATTCTTTCATATAATTGAAAATGTGAAACTGTTCGATAACTCGCAACTTCCTCTTAATTACAAATTTTGTTTGAAAAGTGTATAAGGATTTGACAGTTGAAATTCGTAAATTTTCCTGACTTTAGGGTTGAAAAGTTTCCATTTTTATTTTGATGTCATACCGTAGACGTCATTTTGGCACTGCAGAAAAAAACGAGCCTGAAATCTATAAGAAATCTTTGTACCATTTACCTAGTTTATATCATATAGGATTTTTCTTTATTAACGTTATCATGTTTATTATTAGAAAATTAATTGATATCCTATGTAAAGTGAATAGGTAGGTAGGTACCTAATGTCCTAATATGTTGGGGTTTTTGAAGTTTGAACTTCAAGTTTCATGTTCAGTGCCAGACTGGCAGTGGAGTCCAGTGGTTAATTAGGTATAACTTTTACCTTAATTTAGATTGTTCTTCTGGACTCCTGAGTCACTCCTCCCAAGACTGTATGTATTTTATGTACTGAATTCCTCGATACGTATCTAAAAGCTGAGCGGCGCACACCAGTACGGCGCACCAGAATACGGCGCACCACTGTACATTCTATTAGATAGGTAATTTGAATACAGATTAATGATAAATGGAGTTAATTTGATAGGTACTTACCTAATTCTAATTGTCGTATCAAATTCATGTCTGACGCCTGACGGTACCTGAATCCAATGTTTATACTACACAGTTTAATTATTCGATTGAGATGTTTAATTTGGAATAGAAAATAAAATTCATCATAGAAAACTGTATTTGTAATTTTATGGGGTAACTATTGTAAACTTTCAGTCTGAGGTGTAAATAAAAACTTATCAGTTAGCCATTAGGTAGATGTATCGGGGGGGCGTGCCACCCCCCGAACCCCCCTGCCAGGTCATTAAACAATCATGAAGTGTGCAGAACAACAAACTAGCGGATACAACACACTACATTAGTACATAACAGTTTTTCACATTGAGGTCATTAATAGAAAGTACAGTGGTGCGCCGTATTGTAGTGCGCCGTAATGTGGTGCGCCGCTCAGCTTTTAGATACTTATGAATTCCTCTGATGCCAGTCTGTATTTCGTGGTAAATTCCACCCAGAGTGGAATAATAACTCATTTCAGATTAACTAGTAACTCTGTTAGGAATTTAGAATGAACAAAAATTATTCATTTTAACTCTAAAAAATGCAGAAATCAGTAAATTATTTTATAAATTTCAACTCCGCAGTGAAAACTGATGTAAAATACCTAAGTCATTTATGCTACACAATTCAGACAATTGTGCTTGATATGATGATAAACATCACTAATGGGAATGCATGAAGTTAGGAGTAACTCTGTTAGAATTTATGTTTTCCAGTCTGGAATTCCATCGACATGTCGGTGGAATTTTTACCCTTTGAAAATAATATTCTGACAAAGTCTGTGGAATTTTAGCTATTTATTCCTATGTTACCTTTAATTTTTGGTGGATAAATTGGGAAAATGTTGGTGGATCAGCCAAATTACTGGAAATTTACCATGTTTTAAGTGTGGCAGGAAAGTCGCCAGTCAAGTGAGAAAATGGATCTAGGTCGCCACATTTAAGATACTTTAAAGGAGAAATTTAGCTTCCTAGAGAAAATTTTACACTTGAAAACATTCTTATGCCTCCTTTTGCCTGATGCATGTGTATCTCTTAATACTATTTTAGGAGAGATTCACATGTTATTTACAGGTTTTCCTACTTAATAAACCCCTCAAAAGTCGCCAATATACTGGCGACTTTGTCCATACTTTAAAACATGGGAAATTTATGGTGGATTTTTTCAGCTTTATGGAAAAGTCAGTGGGATTTTATGCACCAAATACAGACTGGCTCTGATAGTCTGATCCAGTCTGCAAAGGATGCACAAGTTTGCACAATCAGTCTTCAGATCATAGTTGTTTTATTTTTAGGGTAAATTCTCTCCAAAGATTTTCTAATTTATCTCCGAAATGGCCAAAAATCAATAAATACTCTCCAACATAAACAATTATATGTAAACATAGGAATTAATTGGCCACTTTGGAAAATAGCTACCATATGCTAACAGAATGAACAGATGAATTTTAGAGGCTAAATGCTGCAGATTATACAGTTCCCATTAATTTATTACTGTACTTTAAGGTTTGCCAAACTCCAACAGACTCGAACAGAGTAATAACTATTAAGTAATTAGTCCATCGACCATCTGACTCCATCAGAAAAGACCACTTTTTCCAGAGTGGTTAATTCAGCCACAGTAATACCAGTTTGTATTTGGTGCACTGAAATCCTCTGACTTTTTCAAAAATCTGAGAAATAGCTGCCAACATTTTTCACCAATTTGTCTAGTCCTCCCAACATTTTTCCAGTTTCTCCTCCAAAAAATAATGGTAATATAGGAATTAATATTAAGCAAAATATCCTCAGACATTGCAGGAATTTTTTTATTAGAGAAATTGAATATCTCTCCCGAGATATCATTGGAATTTACCACCAAATACAATCTGTGTTAATTGGGAAATTGTCACCGGTTAAATCACTGAATCAGTAGACTAATTTCAAGTCCTCAATTTAATAGTCGTCGAATAATCTTCACAACTTTATGCATCTTCTGCAGACTGGCCTCTGACTTTTCCAAAAATCTGTAAAATATCCTTATCCTCCAACTTTTCCTAAATTTCCCAGGTAGCCTAATAATGCATGTCCAAACTCACCATATTAATGGCCAGTTTGTGAGTTATTTTGAGCCGTTCAATTGCAAATGGTGACTGGTGAGAAATATCTAATTTTTTTTCTCCTATGCTTCAATATTATTTTGGAGAGAATTTATGATAATTTGATCATTTTTGAAAGAAATTTGGTGATTTTTGGAGAGACAAATAGAGAGTTTATGAGCCATACTAAATTTCCTCTTATTTTGGCTAGTCCTCCCAACATTTTTTCAATTTCCCCTCCCCAAATTAATGGTAATATTGGTATAAATGGTTAAAAGCCCTCTGACTGTCTGACATTGTAGGAATATTCATTTTAGTATTTTTAGTGATTGAAAAGTGACCCCTATGCAGCTCGGCCCAGCTCCAAGTCCATTCTTCAGAGGCTGGATAATAGTAAGCCAAAATTTTACAAAAATTCTGAGCCAAGCCAATTTGGCTCATTTTTTGATAATTTCAAGCCAAAATTAACATGGGAACATACTTCAACATAGGAATTAATTCAAAATTTTAAGCCAATTACTGGCAAATGCCAATTAGACATATCTGAGTTTCAACCTTTTGAAATGAAATATAAGCCAATTAATTGGCTTTAACCGACATACTCTTTATCTTGGCTCCACTCATGTTATTTTGAGCCATTCAATTGCAAATGGAGAGAAATTTCTAATTTTCTCCTATGCTAAGCTAAAGCTAAGCCACAATGTTATTTTGAAGAGAATTTAAGATAATTTGATCATTTTGGAAAGAAATTTGGTGAATTTTAACACGTTCACTGCATTTCGGGCCGTATGTGTACTGGCGGTGGGATTACATTAAATACACTGTTGGGTATTGGGACACCTGTGTATTGCATGCAAATTTTTATTGTGGTTTTAAATTGCTAATGATTACTAATATAATGATTATTCTTCAACTCAGATTTATTAACTCAGATTTATTAATATAACTGTCATTAATAATTTATTATAACAAGAGGAATGCCAGTTACATCCAGATACGCAGTAGCGTGTTAATTTTTAGAGAGAGCTGGAGAGACAAATGGAGAGCTTATGAGATATATTATTTTACTTGGATGCAACTATGCTGACACGCAGTCACTGACCACTGAATTAATGTTTTATCAGTTTTAAAATTTTTTTTCTGAAAATATCTATGATTAGTTAAATTCAATAAGTTGTAATTGGCCAAGTAAAATTATACTAAAATTAAAATATTTTTCTTCATTATGAATCATTAACTCTCCTGGTCTCTCTCCAGTCTGCAAAAGTCAAAAGATGGATGAAGTTTATCCGGCAACTGTTGAGGCCTTCTGCTATATCGGGTGACAATTTTCCAATTAATTCTTATGTTAAGCTGTTAACATCACATGTAATTATTAGAGAGTATTTTCCAGACTGTATTTCATGGTAAATTCCACCGACATGTCGGTGGAATGTAAACATAGGAATTAATTTAAAATAATTCATAGAGAATATCCCAAATATCTCCCATATTCTGCAGACTGGGTCTGGGGTATACCGTATAGCCAGACTTTAGAAGCTGGTAAAGTGTTTGCACAGAAATTACTTATTTTACAGCATTTTTGCCTTCTGCTCACAGCAAGATTATAAAATGTATTAAAAAAAAATAAGTAAATATATTCTATATACTAGAGGAGGCAAATTAATGATTGTTCACACAGAAAATATTAAAGTGTCCCATGTTCTGCTATGTGGGTTGGTAATATTATTAATATAGAATGAAGTAGCTAAATTGCGGCACATTAACTAACATTGGCTTCTAAACAACAGAAACACTATGAACATCATTGCTTTAAAATATTCATGAAATATATTAATTATAGCATGCATTGCGCCAATGCCCTTTTTTTGATATGCAAAATTAGTTAGTTTTGATCATTGATAATTCATATATCTCTTCAAGTATACATAACTACATATGCTATTTGTTATGGTGGTTTTGTTCTGTTATCTATTTATATATGCCATATGATATATATGGCATTGCTAATTAATTTTTCATGTAAAGTAGGAAATGAAATTTTAATACTTTGTTTCCTATTTTTTCCAGTTTAGGCAAATACAGAGTTTACAATGACTATTAAAACAGATTTCAAGACTTTATGTCATCCATACCACAGCTTCAATATTCTCTTCAGTTTAAGCTATTTTGTAGCAAAGAATGTTGAGCCACTACACAATTTAATATTTCCAGTTGAAGCTTCTACAGTCTTCAATTCTGTGAGTTTTATTCAATTTAATATGAAACAAATACTTGATAAACTAAACATATTGGTAGTTAGTACTCAGTTGTACTCTGTATTGTGAACCTTCTTAGTACAGTTGTACTCTGTATAGTGCACCTTCTTAGTACAGTTGTACTCTGTATAGTGCACCTTCTTAGTACAGTTGTACTCTGTATAGTGCACCTTCTTAGTACAGTTTTACTCTGTATAGTGAACTTTCTTAGTACAGTTGTACTCTGTATAGTGCACCTTCTTAGTACAGTTGTACTCTGTATAGTGCACCTTCTTTGTACAGTTGTACTCTGTATAGTGCACCTTCTTTGTACAGTTGTACTCTGTATAGTGCACCTTCTTTGTACAGTTGTACTCTGTATAGTGCACCTTCTTTGTACAGTTGTACTCTGTATAGTGCACCTTCTTTGTACAGTTGTACTCTGTATAGTGCACCTTCTTTGTACAGTTGTACTCTGTATAGTGCACCTTCTTTGTACAGTTGTACTCTGTATAGTGCACCTTCTTTGTACAGTTGTACTCTGTAGCTAGTGGAATTTTTTTTTCATTTTAAGGTGTTATTTTTTGTAAAAAATAACTTCTCAGAGTTACAATGATTTTATTTTTTATCTGATGTACAGAATCTCCCACTCAAAATAAATAATCGTTCTTTATAAATTAAATATCTTCACATCTAAGATATTTTATATAGCTATTATCAATTTTGAAGCATTGCAACTTGTTTAATTTATTATATGAAAGAAGATGTACTATTTTCTACAGTACAAAGATTTTGTAATCCAATATTTTTCCATGTTACAGAGAGAGTCGGATATCCTCTTCTGTCTTATGGTAATCATTGCATTCAGGACCAGACGCATAGGAGCCAGATCAGCTGTGGCGTACATCAGCACTGCAACTTACTATGCCAAGGCTTGCAATGTTCTACTGTGGTTCTCTGTAGATCCTGCCAAGGGAATAATATACCTCTTCCTCATAATTGGTATGGGGTCACTTTTATTTTTTATATAGCTAGTTAACATTCTTTCCCTGTCTCAAAATTTTATAAATATAGAAAATTTGAATATCTACCTCTCATTCATGTATCTGTATCAGATCAGAAAATTGATATCCCTCACATTTAAATTTGAAATAAAATGCTATATATAATAGCTATATGGTCATGAATATAAATCTTTAATTCACTCACTTCCACAGTTCACTTTTTGTTGGTTGGTGAGCCTGTTTACTTGGGATCAGAAGACGTGACTTACTTCCAAGGGTGTCAGGCTTTGGATGAAGCTCTTGACACCAATGATGGTACTGTGTGGCTCATCACTTTCTATGCTCCATGGGCTACTCCCTGTGCTGCCCTAGCGCCTGTCTTCTCAAAACTATCTTTGGAGTGAGTATTACCTTCCTAATTACTTTTTATTCATTTCTGAGAGCACTGTTCCATATTTTCAATAAGCTACCTGAATGGTGTCGATTGCTCTATCCTGAAACTGTCTTATGAATGGAAGTGGTATCCCTTAGGGTAGGTACACACTACGAATACCAAACAACATTAATGACGCTCTGGTTGTAGTGTATTTGAGCCCCTAGGCTTCAGGCTAGCTATTCTAATTTGTATTGTCCTTTTTTTAACGCTAATTGCAGTTTGTAGAGGGTAGCGCTAGAGTTATGCTCTTCAACTACGAGGTCTTAGATTTTGTGTTAGATAGACTCATAGGCTTTATTTTCTATAACTTCTTGATTTTGTAGTCACAGGTGCTGGTCCCTTTCATTACATTCCTTAGTGACTGTATTCACAGACTAGCTTTTTGTGACGGGTTACTTTTCATTCATGAAGCCAGTTTCCTTTCTGACTGCTTCTTGAGAGTCCCTTGTAACTATTTGATTGCAAAGCTGACGTTAAACTTTCTACTAAATTAATTACTGGCTACTGTGAGAGAGACAAAGCTTCTGTTTTTAATATTCTCTCCATTAAATGCTAACTACTCCTTTCAGTTATGGTCTGGAGAATCTGAGGTTTGGCAAAATAGACGTTGGCAAGTACGCAGACGTGGCTCAAAAGTACCACATCAACATCTCTGCTCTGTCTGTACAACTGCCCACTCTCGCTATCTACAAAGATGGCAAACTACTCATGAGGAAACCTACCGTGGATAACAAGAAACTCCAGAAATTCTTCTTCACTGAGGTAAACTATAAGAATTTTACCTTTAGCTCCTGCTATTATATAATCAATATTTTTCCACATTTCATACTTAACAATTAGCTAGCTGACAATGCATGGAAAAACTAATTGGTTATAGCTAGTTAAGTGAAAATACAGAAATTAAACCAGGCCTAATTTCTGGTGTCTAATTTAATTAAATTTTTTGTTGTATATTGCTATACCTTTAAAAAAAAAATATATGGAAGGTGTTACTACCACGAATTTATTATGGTATGCACGCTATAATGTTTTATCGTACAATATTGAATGTCTCCCCGACTTGACTTTGTTTCAGGATAACATTCGCGCTGCTTACGATCTTAACAATCTTCACCTCGAGTGCAAGAGGCGGTTAAGCGATAAGAAGTCATCCAAGTCAAAGAAGGAGTGAAAGGAAGAGGATCTCATTGTATATATTAGGCAGTAAACAGCTATTTGAGTCGTGGCATTAGAGCTTAGGGAGTTTTATGTGCAATCTTAGGCACCACTCATGTGTAATAAAATGTTTTTAAAACCTGATTTACTATTTATAAACCTATATATTAAAAATACTTCGTTGAGTTACTGTTTATTAAAATAGAAAGCAAGTTAGATTATTCACATTATGGCCCATTTCACACGGGAGTTTTTTATGCAACACTTCAGCCTTTTTATGCTGCATTTTTGTTGAAAATCAACCCTGTGAATAGGCCTTAGATGTATAATAAAGGCTATAATGATGGCAGTGATTTGTACGATGCTGAGAGACGCATTTCGTAGTTATGCCTTAAACTGTGAGTTTGGATTTCTTCTTCGGAACATCGTTAGTCATCTCGTCTGGAAAAAGAAAAACATTGCATATTTTAGTAAGATTTCTATTATTCTCTATATCTGCATGAAAAGTGTCAACTCGGTTAGCTTCTAAAGTTTTCAATGTTCTAAAGAAGATACAAGTAAAAATAACTATGGAAAAAGTATCTAGCTACAAAACTATTCAGAACGACTAATTAGTGTAAGATTTCTGCAAACATTTTGGAAGCTGCTAGTTAAGTAAAAAGGAAAACAAACTTTATTATGCCAGATGACAATTTTCTTTCATCATAACTCATAGAAAATGAAAAGTATAATAAAGGAGTAACAATTATACAGTCACTTGCGACTTACCTCAGTCTTATTGCTTTTTTTGGTAATAAGACTGACTTGTGATTTTGTAATAGCTAGTTTAAAAAAGCAGGGCCTGCTTATATGTATTAGCCTGCGTACATTCTATACACTGTATATATATTATCCCCTCCTACTTACCGTCATCCTCTTTTCTTCTCTCCTGTGGAGGGGGTATGTTGTACCCCTTCATCAGACTGTTGTTAGAGTAGTGACCAAAGAGAGTGTTGAGGAGAGCCACACCGTAACCTGTGGACCTCTCACCCTGAAACAGACACGATAATTACAAAGGGAAAACGGAGGTAAATAGCTACAGTTGAACTCCTCTATAGTGAATGAGTTACGATTTACCCCATATAGTGGGAAAGAAGTAAATAGCTACAGTTGAACTCCTCTATAGTGAATGAGTTACGATTTACCCCATATAGTGGGAAAGGAGTAAATAGGTACAGTAGAACACCTCTATAGTGAATGAACTAATTGAACAGACTCCTTTATAGTGTCAGCTTTATAATACTGATAGCTATTTTAAGGCATATTAAATAAAATTTGTTCACTATACGGGGTAGATCCAAACTCATTCACTATACAGGAGTTCTACTGTATATATAGAGTCACGGAATTTTTTTTTGGCGTCAGTCTGTTGAAAGGGCAAACAATAACGTCATGAGTCATGACTCTGATAGTAAGTGCTAAATTGTCGTACGTAAGATAGAGAAAGAAATCCAAGGTTAATGAGGATATAAATATATTGCCAGACTAATTTTTCAATAGCTTTCATTAATATGTTATTTTTTTTTTGAGATTTGTAGCAGAAAGGAATTTTTGAATTGAATCGAGAGTTCTGAAGATAGGTTAAAGGGACACTGTGAATTATTTCTTGAATTTCAATGTGATGTTAATATAAATAGCTATAGGCAATGTAGCAACTGTAGATAATCGCTAAGGCCGTCAACAAGTAGGGTTTTTAACCTTTCCACCAGACTTTTTCCACGAGAATATAGAAAAAACGATATAATAATTATATATTTCAGATGGTATCCATAATACCTGTAGGTATCATGGATACCAACTGAAATAAATTATAATTATATCGTTTTTTCCTATATTTTCTTTTAGAAAGTAGGAGGAGCTTAGAAAAAAGTCTGGTGGAAAGACTTTAAAAATCCTATGTGTGTACGGGCCCGTTAGACTGTGGATAATGTCAACAATCATGTAGCAATTTATTCAAAACCAGTTAATTAAATGAGTGCATAGCTACTAGCTACAGGTTAAAACTCAAACTCTACCTACTTCTGCAATGGAGTTTAATATTTTTGTTCTACAAAGTGGACTAACAAGATTTTAGTTACTTACAAGACTGACGGGAGCCGCCATGTCGATGTGAAGCCACTTGCCGGGAAAATCAAACCCAAGGTGCGAGTAAATGAAAAGACCGGCACACGAAGAGGTGGCATTAGAACGATCCTGATTGGGAAAATTAAAGGAATTATAGCTAATGATAATTACATTTTAGTAACAATATCTGAAATAGGCAAGTCAGTGGGACAAGAATTATTAATAAGCCGATAACTAACCAATGCCATATTGAATCACAGATGAATTAATTCAGAAGAGAAGTTTACAACTAAGTAGCTATACAAAGTTTCTTGGTAGCGTATATCTTCCAGTGAAATTAAAGATACAAAATAGCTAATTATATATTATAATACCTAATGGAAGTATGAAGTTGTGGAATAGCATATCATTTAATTTATTTTCGATTTTATATCAGAGGACCAATGTAATTTAATTTCTTTAGATAATAAAGTGAACTCACCGCCACTGAGTTCTTCATATCAGCGACATAAGAAGCGAATTCATTGAAGTGAAGTTCAGGGGAGAAAGGCAAAGGGTGAGTGAGGTCACCACAAGCAACACCAGCAAGCACAGTGCTGTGCTCCATATCCCCACAGTTACTCACTATACCAGCATGGTACTTTCCAGTTGCAGCAGCTTGAGCTCCTGTCAGTGTTGCCATGTCCACTATGACGTCACACTCCAAATCTTCTTTGGCGTAAGCCACCCCGTCAGCAAGAACGAGTCGTCCCTCCGCATCTGTGTTGTTAATCTCCACAGTTCTGCCACTGTACATCAAGTGGATGTCATCAGGTCTGGTGGCTGTGGGACCCACGGAGTTCTCCGCCAGGCAGAAGATGGCGTGGAGATTCTCAGTGAAGCCAGATTTGATAGCGAGGCTGAACGCTCCCAATATTCCAGCGGCTCCACCACAGTCTTTCTTCATTCCAGGCATTCCTGTCTTGGATTTGATGCTCAGTCCACCAGTGTCATAGACGATACCTTTGCCGACCCAGGCAATGTTACGTGTTGCACCTGCAGGAGTGTGAGAGAGAACTGCAAATACGGGAGGTACAGTCGCAGCTTTTCCAACACCCCATATACCCCCAAAACCTTTCTCCTTTAACTCCTCTCCCTTAATAACCATAGGGGTGATGTTCAAAGCTTTTCCAACCTTGACAATCTCAGCAAGGAAGTCCTCACAGTCCATCATGTTGCAGGGCATGTCCACAATGCGGGCAGAGAGTCTTATACTCTCCACTGCATTTCTCAGCATCTTCTCATTGTCTGCACCAAGAGGAGTCTTATCCTTACCAGCTAGGATGACTTCAATGGTGATGTCTTCCTTCTTCAAGCCATCAAAGTAACTCGCCTTTTCACTGAAGGTCGGAAAAGCTCTGGCTACGGCACAAACACTCGGGAAAACATTTTCTCTCTCCACCACCAACTGAAAAGGAATATTAAACTTTAACAGGATTCTTACAAATGTATATAGCTACTACAGTGAAACTCTGAGTTATGAAGTAGCTATTGATTCCTTCACAACTTATAAGCCACTTCAAAGTTTTCTATGATTAAAATCTTAAAAAAACTATGGAGAACACGCTTCTTGACAAAAATGATTTGAAACATAAAAATTAGCGACTTCATAACTCAAGTGAATTTCATTATCATTCATTTCCTAATCCTTCAGTACTTGAGCTTGAGTGCTTCATAGCTCAGAATTTCATAACTTAAGAGTTTAAGTGTAGCTACCGTGAATCTATAAAACTATTTTTTATTGTAATTAGCTAACATAGCTATAGCTAATTGTAAGTAAAGAGATTATTATAAGTTGGACGGTAAAAGTATTCATTTTAACATAGCCATAACTCTTTTTACACACAAGATAGAAAATTTAAAGAGAGATCATTCAAAAGAGAAGGAAATTAGATTTTAGCTATTCAAAATCTTGTAAAACTTTTTTTTATCCAAATTGGACTCTAAAAAAGGTGAATATCTTTCGAAATTGAAAGAATATGAAGTAAATATATTATAAAGTTGAAGCTGCATTTTTTAGATATAACAGTTACACATAGTTTTAAAATTACAAAGCCTTAATCAATCGTTAACTACTTTGAAAAGTCATAGATAATTCCCAGGATCAAACCGTAATAAACATGCTACCTAATAACACTCACCACAATGTAAGTTTTTACATCTCTAGGCAGGACTCTTGTTATTTTGGTGATGGCAAAAGGTCTGGAGGGGGCATTGTGTCTTGATATCTTTGATGGGAGTGTTGCAATGGTGCAAGAGCTGTAATGAAGACTAACCTCATCTAACTTGCCTGAGACTAGCAAATCAACTCCACCTTTCCACCTCTGAAATAGTGAAGAAGTTGAGAGATCAGCGAGTCATGGGAAGTGCTATTCACAGAATACTTTAATGAAGTAGTAGCATTCATTATGAAAAAGACTTATGAATAGAAATTGTCTAATAATAAAGTGATATAAATTCAGTTACTTTACTAATCACGATTCTTAAATATTAAAGTCAATTTTAGAAAATGAAGAATCAATAGTAGCTAGGGATGTTACGAATTATCGGACAGTTTCACATCTTCAGTCATATGATAAAAACTAGCTATATGATAATAATTAAAATTAAAATAATTATTATTATATTATTGTTTCTTATATGACTGAAGTTGTGGTATTGACCAATAATTCATAACTTACCATAATAATTAAATTCACATTGATGTACTCACATCTTCAGTAACAACATTGCCAAGTTTGGCCTTCACGTCTTGGTATCCGAGTTTGACGATGTGAGGCAGTTGACCGATGAAAATCACAGAGGAGTTATTAGGTTCACTCTCAATGAGATTGCCTACATTCACCTCTAACACCATCACAAATCAGTTTTAGGTATTCAATGATACCTAATAAAATCTGTAAAATTAATTTAGGTAGTAGAGGTTTAAAGTTTGCTTCGGAACCAAAGGCCCTATCGCTGACGTCGGAAGGAAATTAAAACAAGGAACAGAAAGAAACAGTCAGAAGCTATTCCGTGAATGCAGTTGTCATCAGCGTTTTACTGATCTGCAATATCTATCTATATTGCTGTGCAATCTATTAATCAATCATTAGCGCAGCCATCGATTGTCAACAGTATTTCGCAAATATCAATCGATTGATGCACGTCTGTTGGATATGGAACCAGACTGCAGGATCTGGTGAACTAGGAAATCCTCTATTTTGGCTTCAATTTCCAGTAAAATAAATATTAATATGGGAGAAATTAAGGATTGTTTGCCCAGAAAATGTTAAAATTGTCCAATATCCTGCAGACTGGTTATGAGCCTACCTGTAACCCGTGGACATCTTAATAGTCTGATGCCCAATTTGACAAATATATAGATGTTTCTGTATGTTATTTCTCACCCTCTTTTTTGATTAGAATGTAAGTTATTATCAAATAGATAGCTATACTCAATTAAGGCAATAGTTAATCTAAATAATAAAATAATTTTCTTTCACTTGCATAATTTATTTCTAATATTAATTAGTATGACGCAATCTCTCATTCAATATCATCATATAATGTAGTTTTTATGTATCCGCTAGTTTTGTTGTACTGCACACTACATGATTGCTTAATGACAGAGGGCAAACACAAAAATCTAAGAAGAAAATGAATAGCCACTTTTGAAAAAGTGGTCTTTTAAACTCCTTTCTGATGAATTAATTACTCTGTTGGAGTCTAGCAAACCTCAAAATACAGTAATAAATAAAGGGGAACTGTATAATCCACAGCATTTAGCCTCTAAAATTCATCTGTTAGCCTAAGTTATAATCTAAGACCTTGTGGCTACTGTCTTGTAGGTAGTCTAGGTAGACACCTAGACTGTAGTTGAAATCTTGGAAGAGAATAGGGTTGCATGGGTTAATTGCGGCCTTTTAATTCTTAGATCTCATGAAAGAGAAAGTCTCTAAAACCTGCTTAACCAATTTTATATTTAAATGTTGCAAATTGAAAAGTTTTTTAAAGATGATTTGTTAATTTAATAAAAAATTTGATGATGTTTAACCCTTTAGCTACCAGGTGGACACTTGTGTCTCCTTTCATATAGTAGTCCCATGGGACCAACTGGCCATCACTTCAATTTTTTTTATAAATTGAAAAAAAAATTCTCATCAAATTGATTTTTATACATATCCTCACTGATGTCTAAACTCAAAATTAAGATATCAAATATTTTATTCAAAGTCAGAAAAACAAAAAAAAAGTGGCTCGCTATAGGGTTAATTGTGTTTCTGAGGTTAATTGTGTTTCTGAGGTTAATTGTGTTTCTGTGGTTAATTGTGTTTCTGTGGTTAATTGTGTTTCTGTGATTAATTGTGTTTCTGAGGTTAATTGTGTTTCTGAGGTTAAAGGCCGAGGTTAGTTTCTGTCGCAATTTACCTGCATTTCCGGCATTCTTAACTACATAATCCATGTTTCAGGGTAGGACTATTTACCGAATGGAAGTAATTATTTTGACCGAATGAGGATTACTGATTATCACCCTGAAAATAATGTTAATTATTTGAAAAGATAAGCTATTTATTCTCAACCGTATGGAGCTTTGTCAAAATAAAATAATTCTTTTAATAAACATTGTTTGTATGAACAAAGTAGCGTCGGACCTGGGTGGCTTTGCGCATTTTCCGCATACTTTGATTTTCCGAAAAATCTAGAGAAGTCAGCAATCTGATTTTTTGTGTGCAGATAGATGAAGGGTAGATCTAGGTGCACACCAAGTTTCAACTCTTTAAGTTCAATAGAAAAAAGTTATCATCGAAAAACTGTGCGCAAAGATCGTGGGGATAAACAGGGTGAATTTTGCGCACTTACTGGGTGTACTTGCGCACCACAAGTACACCCAATGTGAAACTGCGCAGTGCGCAAGTTCACCCTATGTATAAACTGTGCATAGAAAATCTAACCCCGATATGCTATGCAACTGCCGTGAATCTTGCCCCAATCTTCTATGCAACTACCCAAATCTGCTGTGCAATTGTCATGAGTCTGCTGTGCAATTGCCGTGAGTCTGCTGTGCAATTGCCGTGAGTCTGCTCTGCAATTGCCATGAGTCTGCTGTGCAATTGCCGTGAGTCTGCTGTGCAATTGCCGTGAGTCTGCTGTGGAATTGCCGTGAGTCTGCTGTTCAATTGCCGTGAGTCTGCTGTTCAATTGCCGTGAGTCTGCTGTTCAATTGCCGTGAGTCTGCTGTGCATTTTGCCGTGAGTCTGCTGTGCATTTGCCGTGAGTCTGCTGTGCAATTGCCGTGAGTCAGCTGTGCAATTGCCGTGAGTCAGCTGTGCAATTGCCGTGAGTCAGCTGTGCAATTGCCGTGAGTCAGCTGTGCAATTGCCGTGAGTCTGCTGTGCAATTGCCGTGAGTCTGCTGTGCAATTGCCGTGAGTCTGCTGTGCATTTGCCGTGAGTCTGCTGTGCAATTGCCGTGAGTCTGCTGTGCAATTGCCGTGAGTCTGCTGTGCAATTGCCGTGAGTCTGCTGTGCAATTGCCGTGAGTCAGCTGTGCAATTGCCGTGAGTCAGCTGTGCAATTGCCGTGAGTCAGCTGTGCAATTGCCGTGAGTCAGCTGTGCAATTGCCGTGAGTCTGCTGTGCAATTGC